>CM033801.1:18127021-18384521 GCA_019656835.1 Rhododendron ovatum | reverse complement strand
TCTTCAGTAATATTGAGAGCCTTGAAGAGCTTGTGGATCTGAGCCAGCCAGTGGTCGGCTACCAAAGGGTCACTACTAGTCCCATCAAACACCGAAGGATTCCTACGGCTAAACTCTCGCATCACTACCATGGCTCAATCTTCGTCATTCTCCCTAGGAGCTTGGTTTAAAAGATTTGCAGCCATAAGTGCTACGACAAGATCCCTAGCAAATTGGGTTTGATTAGGTGGTATTCTTGCACCTCGACCGGCCCGAGCCCCCTGATTCCCACTTGGGTTCTCCCCATGCTGACTAACCTCATCCTCTGGTGGCACCCCACGGCCTCGACCACCCTGAGTTCCAACCCCACCTCATCTAACACGCGTTCTCGGAGGCATCCTACTATATGATATAAGAAAGGAAAACTATTATTCATAACATTATTACTATGAGGTCTAAGCCCCCAACTTCCCAACACGGGTTAACAACTCTATGCCACTCTACGATAATGAGAATGCAATGCCAAGTTATATTAGAAGGCGCGGGATTTTGAACCCATGAGACGATACGTCTCCCCACGGTCTCTAGGTATTCTAAACCTATGCTCTGATATCAAGTTGTCACGCCCTCGATTTTCAACATAAATATAAAGGATTTTCATAAAGAAAGCCTCACATTAATCCGTATGATAGCCCAAAATAATTTAACCTTTCCGTTTCCAAGAGATTACATCTTTGGCTCCGAGGCCTAAATCAACATAATTACCGAATGTCAAAAGAGAGTTAAGAACTTATAATATTCCTTAATAAAAAAAATTTACAAATAGTGTTACAAAGACATCTTCCAAAAATAGATTTACAAAGATGGCTAAGTAACCCTTCAATGTTAGCTTTCAAAAGAATGTCCACATCCATGCACTCCAAACATGAAGCTATTGCCCTGGGTTAGTACCTGAAAAATAATGTAAGGTTTGAGCTACACTAGCCCAGTAGAAAGCTCTAATCTAACAATATATGCAGATGAAATGCAGGAAAGGTCACAGGATGAAAGATGGCAACCAAAACTAATGGAAAGGCAACAATAGTTCTCCGATTCCAACCTTTCAGTTTCAAACCCAATCATGTGTCTTACTAAACAAACTCTGAAAAACACCATATGTCAAGACATGTCTTGTACATGTGTCATGAGCTGAAGCTCTAACTGGGCCAATTAAAGGACCCCAATGTCCTCTGCCAGGCACTTTACCCATTTGGGATGTCCTGAAGTATCAAATACGAGCGTATAGCTCATGTCGGGCCAATTAAAGGACCCCGATATCCTCTGCCAGGCACCTTACCCATTTGGGATGTCCTGAAGTGTTCTCGTCGTATCCGTAAAGTTTTGAAATCCCTTTATCGTCATGTTCGTACCGTTCAAATCCAAACTTTTATATAAAATGATTTTTGTGAGATCAAGTTCAAATGAGCATTAAGGTCATGGATACATTCAACGAAGTCACTAGGTATGAGTAATTGAGTTAAGGGATCGTTCAAGAAGTGTTTGGACAGGTTGGAAGTGATTAGAAACCAAAACGGTGAAAAATAAAGCAAAATAGTGAAAGCTGGAGATAAGCAACAGGTATCGATACCTAGCACAAAGGTATCGATACCATTTGGTCAAAATTGGTTCCAGACGCAAGGATATCGATAACAATGACGAATGGTATCGATAACAAGTGATTTTCTGGGTTTTGAAGCACGAAGGTATCGATAACAATAGTAAAGGTATCTATAACAAAGTCTATCGAGCAAACTTTCTACAGATTTCAATGGGTTCCTTAACAACAACTATCTCAACAACAACAATGATCAAGGACACTCTTCAAGCTACAAGACACAAGTCATAAACATATATTGAAAGTTAGAACTCCCTACCTCAAGATTGAAGAGCGAATTTAAATGATTTTCCAAGCCCTAGCTCCAAAGCTTGCAATCGAATGGGATACGCCTCCACCGAGCTTAATCCGACAAGAAATGAGCTCCAAAACGCGTAGGAATGAAAGATTGGAGGTAGTTTTGTGTAGGTTTTGGGTGATTTGGGTGGAGTTTGAGTGAGAGTGAGAGATGGGAGCTGAGAGATAGAGAAGGGAATAGGAGAGATGGAGAGAAGGGAAATAAATTCCTTGCCTCTCACCCCACACACACATATATGAATATACACTTTACACACATCACACATTCACCCCTCAAGCATAACACTTTAGCATTTTAACCCCAAATCTCAATATTTCGAATCAATTTCCTCCTTTTTATTTCTTATAAAATATTTAAATAAATTTTACGAATTTACAGGTCTTTACATCGACCCTAACGATGAGTGAATAGATTTCGATGGGGATATTCCCAAGGAAATCCATACCCTTGTTGAAAGGGAAGATGAAAGGCATGCCCAGTCGTTAAAAGAAGAAGTAGTTTCTATAAACTTGAAAGATGAGAGTGATCCCCGAATGGTTCAAGTGGGCTCTACGCTTTCACCAGAGAAGCATCGTGATTTCAAGGAGCTACTCACTGAGTTCAGTGACATCTTTGCATGGTCTCATCAGGACATGCCCGGTATCGACCCTGAGATAGTGCAGCATCGAATCGCCTTGCTGCCAGACGCTAAGCACGTAAAATAGAAACTAAGGAGGATGAGGCCGGATTGGGTACAAAAGATCAAGGATGCGGTCACTAAGCAGATTGACACTGGTTTTCTCACGGTTTCTCAGTACCCTACTTGGGTTGCCAACATTGTTCCCGTTCCTAAGAAGAACAGACAAATCCGAGTATGTGTCGATTTCAAGGACTTGAACAAAGCAAGCCCTAAAAATGATTTTCCCTTGCCTCACATTGATGTGCTTGTGGATAATACGACGGGACATGCTATGCTCTCGTTAATGGATGGCTTTTCAGGCTACAATCAGATTCTTATGGCGCCTGAAGACCATGAGAAACTACGTTCATTACTGAGTGGGGGACTTACTGTTACTTGGTTATGCCATTTGGGTTGAAGAATGCTGATCCTACCTATCAACGGGCTGCCACGACTATTTTGCACGACATGATGCACAAAGAAGTTGAGGTCTACTTGGATGACATGATCGCCAAGTCAAAAACTCGAGAAGGTCACATTCCTGTACTTAGGAAGTTCTTTAAGAGGCTCTGAAAGTTTCGCATGCGTCTCAATCCACAGAAGTGCACTTTCGGGGTCACAACAAGCAAAATGCTTGGTTTTTTGATCACATCTCATGGAATTGAAGTCGATCCATCAAAGATAAAGGCTGTGCTTGAGATGAAGCCACCAGAATCTGAAAAGGGAGTGTGGAGCTTTTTGGGGAAGGTTCAGTTCATCAGCAGATTCATCGCCAAGTTAACTTTGACTTGAAGGCCGATGTTTCATCTTCTTAAGAACACCCCACTTGTATGGACAGATAAGTGTCAAGCGACTTTCACGTTTATTCAGATTTATTTGCAAAATCCTTCGATTCTCATGCCGCCAGTTCCTGGGAAGCCCTTGATACTTTACTTGTCTGTAAACCCTTCGTCTATGGGGTGTTTACTAGCTCAGGAAGGAGATAAGGGTGTCAAAAAGGCCATTTACTGCTTAACCAAGAAGATGGTCGGATGTGAAGAACGTTACTCCGCTTTGGAAAAAACGTGTTAGGCTCTTGTTTGGGCTTCTAAGAAGTTGAGGCACTACATGCTGGCTTACCCAGTAAAGTTGATTTCTCGAATGGATCATCTCAAGTATCTATTTGAGAAGCCAGTGCTTACTGGTAAGTTAGCACGTTGGTTGCTCTTATTTGCAGAATTCGACCTCGAGTATGTTACAGGGAAATTTGTCAAGGAGCGACCAGTTGCAAAATTCCTTGCTGATTACCCTGTTATTGGACCGGAGGACTCAGATTTTGTGTTCCCTGATGAAGAAGTGCTGATAGTTGTTGAAGATGTGTGGACTCTCTACTTTGATGGGGTAGCCAACCAGAAAGGATTTGGGATCTGTGTGTTGCTAATTACACCAAATGGCTCTCATATTCTGCTTGCGTTCAAATTGAATTTTGACGTTACGAATAACCAAGCTGAGTACGAAGCCTGTATTGTTGGTATGGAAGCCGTGCTCACTCTCGGTGTTGAAAAGCTCGAGGTTATTGGCAATTCTAATCTTGTCGTGTCTCAAGCCAACGGGGACTGGAAAGTCTGTGAGGAAAAGTTGATGCCTTATCATCAGGACTTGGAGGAACTTATCCCTTGCTTCAATAAGGTGACATTCACTCACATTCCCCGCTTGAAAAATCAATTTGCCGATGCCTTGGCAACTCTAGCTTCCATGGTCGAACTTTCTCTTTGTGTCAAGATCTGACCCATCCTGATCGAACAAAGGGACTTTCCCGCCTATCAGTACATCAACGCCATCGATGATGTGGATGATGGCCTACCCTGGTACCATGACATATGGAATTTCGTTGAAAGTGGGATCTATCCAGCTGAGGCCACTAAAAAGGATCAACTCACATTACGAAGATTGGCTGCCCAATACATCATTTGTGGAGGGAAGTTATACATGAGATCCCATTGTGGGATGCACAAACTCTGTGTTAATGGTTCTGAAGCCATAAAGATTATGGAAGACATTCATGAAGGAGTCTGTGGTCCTCATATGAGCGGTGTTATGCTCGCTAGGAAGATTCTACGGTAGGGTTACTTCTGGTCTACCATGGAGTCTCAGTGTGTGGATTATGTGCGGCACTGTCACAAGTGCCAGATCCATGCTCATCTCATGCACGTACCCCGTCAAATTTGTTTGGTATGACTTCATCGTGGCCTTTCTCTGTACGGGGTGTAGGGGGTTCGATTTGACGGGACCTTAACTTGAGTTAGAATTCCTCCTCCGCTCATCCGTCCACCTGCCTCCAAACCTACAACAAGTCACTAGGGCTGAGATCGCCCAGTGACCCTCCGACGATCAAGTTAGATCTTAGAGGTGGATATAGATCTAGGGTTTTTGGGAGAGATGGCATACCTCTTTTCGTTGGAGTCCCTTTGTATTCATAGATCTAGGTTTACTTGGCCTCCAAGGTAGCGCATGGAAGTCACGCTCAGGTAACTGCCTCGGGTGACATCACAAATGATGCACTGGATAAGGCGGTTATGAAGCACATGGTGGTCCTACCTGCCACGTATCGCTCCTGGTCCCCTCTTAGTATGCTTCATTCTCTCCAGAGACCTTAACGGAATGCATACTTCGGTAACACCCCGAAGTATTAACAGGAGACTCGATACCGAACGAGATAGAAGGATACGCGCTATGGTCCACCAGTTTCGTCCCGCGGGTCGAATCCGTATGAGACCCCGGTTGATGACAATCTGGCAGGATTACCAAGGCCATAACCGGAGCCTCCACAATAGCCCCTTAACTCCCTGATGCACCGGCTCTTTGCTTCTGGGAGTTAATCCCTTCTGTGATCCATAATACTTTCGACCTCCAACACACAAATCACCGAAGAGAGAAGCGACGTCGTAGACCGTCAGCATCGTTCCCAACTTTAGATGTCACGTGTTGCTCATCGCTGAGGTCCATAAATCAACAGCTGTCTTGGCACGTGCAATACCAAATGATCAGTATGGAACGTCCTTTCGGTGACACGCATCAACAACCTAATGGCTCGGTGATTCGGCGCTCTGACCTCGGTGCAGAACTTTTCATCCCCATCCGTCAGATGGTGCCACTTGTCAAAGATCCAGCGGCTCGGCACATGACGCTTCGTTTCCCGCGCATCCCCTCAAACCGCCTGGGTATATATAAGAGCGAAGGGAAAAAGAAATCGACAGAGCCTCCAAGATTTTAAAGTTGAACTGCCGCCGCCGTCATCCTCCACCTTCTGATCGAGATCTTGTGCATTCTGGCTGGGAAATCTCTTACGAATCTGAGGTATGTCGATCTCATTGTTTTAATCTTCATGTTTCGACCATTTTTTTTGAGTTCCTCGTCGTTTTCTTCGTTCGTTCTGGCTGAGCAACCGCTCGCCGCCGTCTGGTTCAGGGTGGCGCTGGGCTCCTCCGGCGCTACTCATGCTTTTACCGAGACCCAAACTCATCTCGAGACCTAGATTCATCCTGAGGCCTAAATTCATCCCGAGGCCTAAACTTATTCCGAGACCTAGATCCATCTTGATATCATGGGAATAGATTTCTGAACCTCAAAAGTTCTTCCCAAGAGGGAAATGCCTTCATAGAAACTGATTACCCGAAGATTCCGAGGAGTGATGACCATTCCGTCCCGAGTGTTAGACATTGATTTTTCCCTGAGCATATAGCTAACGGGTTTTTGTATTCTCTTCCTTGGTTAGGTAGTAGCGAATGGTCATCGAGCTCTCTTTGGACAGTTCTAGTAGTTCAAGCTCTTCTCCCATCGAAATTCCCGAGGATATTCGCTAGACACTTCGGGAGAGGGCGTTCTTTTGGACTCCGATCGACTGCATTGAACCATTCGAAACCTTGAAAGCTCCTCGTCAAGTGACGACGTTTGACCCCCGTGGAATGGAAGCCCCAAGTACCTCGAACCAAGGTCTCGGTCCATTTGCGGATGCCCCCGAGGAGGTTCGGGGACGTAGGAGGGCGATGAGGCCATGCCCATACCAAAACCAATATTTTGATGGCTCCTCGGCTTCTTATGCCGAGTTCAAGAGGGTGTACAGCATTCCTCATGACGTTGACGTTCGGCTTTTACCGAACAGTGACCCCAAGGACCTTCTTCACCGGGAGGGAGTGCTGATTTTCCCTTTGATGGCCGTCACCGAGGGAGGCGTTAGATTCCCCCTGCATTAGTTCGTCTGAAGGGTTCTCTAAGCTCTCTCTCTCTTACGTCTTCTCAGCTCACGGTGAACTCCTATCGGATCATCACAAGCATAATAGAACTGAGGAGGCAATACAACCTCACGTTCGGACTTGAGGGGCTCTTCGGTGTGTACCTCGTTGGATATTACCTCTCCTGTAGGACGGGGTATGATACATTCCTCATTGACCATCTTCCCGACTCGGAAGAATGGGCCGACATTTATGTGTCGGTTATCGGGAATTTTATGTTTGGGCCTGGAGAAAGTGCTGACACTGCCACCACAGTTCAGGTCGAAACCGGGGCTCCTGGTCAGTAGAAATCTCTTTTTACCTTTAATACATGTTAGCACATTTTTCCTCATCATTTATTGATTCTTCCATTGCCTTTCTTTTAGCAGAGGGCGTTGTTGCAGAGCTTCGGGAAAGGGCTATCCGAGCGCGGATAGCAGCTGCTTATGCCATTCCTATCACGAGTCGGTATGCATCTAACTTGCTCGGATACACACCGACTTACACCGGCTATTTGAAAAAGAGGCCAAGGCAGCAGGGTGTTCCTCGGGCGGGACGAGGACGTGGTCGAGGGAGGAGCCAAGGAAGAAGAGAGGGGAGAAGAGGCGGAGGAGCTATGACGCCGGAAGACGAAGTGGATGATTCTGGTCCCCGAGGCATGATCCGAGAAGAGATCGACCGGGAGACCCCAGAGAGGACAGGACTCAACGACGAGATGCGCGGTCGGGGAAGAGAAGTGCTCAACCTTCGGCGCCAGAAGCCACGAGGACGGGGCGCTGGCGTCACAATTGGCTCACCGGGGGTCGAAACTTTGAGGGCAGTCCCTGTTTCTCCTCAAGAGCCTCCGGAGAAGAGGGCTCGGACTGAGGAAGAAGCCTTCGGACAAGGAAGGAGCGGGGAGCCGATCCTGGTGGATGAAGAGGGACCCCAAAGAGATGAGGGAGATGTGGAGAGTAGGGGAGGAGCCGACGCGAAAGTTCGTGTTCCGGCGAGGGAGATTCCGTGGGCCCTCGAGGTTCGACACTACGCGGGTCGCTTGATTCATCATGCCGATAGTGCGTCCTCCAACATTGGGATGGCATTTGGGTTGCTTCGGTCGTGTATTCTTCCGAAGGACGCCCGAGCCGTTGATGGTTGCACCGAGGACCTGACGGGATAGATAGCGCAGGCACTCTTGAAAGTAAGTTACTTTTCTTTGACCCCCTTGATTGAATGTTGAAATTTGATCATTTTTAATTGCGTTGGCAGGCCGGTGCTTAGGCGCTCGTGGTGAACGACCGATGCAAGGCATAGGAGCAGGAGATAGAACTGCTGAAGAAGACCCTTGCTTAGAAAGACGATGACTTGAAGGTGGCAAGGGAGACCTGTGACCTTTATTTGGCCGACTTCCAGAGGTGCGACCGGGAACGAGTGGCTGCTGAGGGGAGGGCCACAAAAGCTGAGGAGGATGCCAACACCTTGAGGGCTACTGGAGCCCGGGAAGTTGAATTCGCGAGGAACAAAGGCTACGATGAAGGCTGGGACGCAGCCGGAGTAGAATATAAGAAACAAGTCCGGGAGATAGAGACCGAGCTTTTCAGAGATCGGTTTTTGGATGGGCTTCGGTTCGGGCATGAAGCTTTGATAAGCAAGCTTACTCTGCCAGAGGGTTCCGAGCTTCGAACCTTGCCTGATCCCCTTCCTGAAGAGCTCGTGCTGCCAGAGGAAGAAAACGAGCAGGTGCCGAACCCAGAGCCCTAAGCGTCCGAGGAGCAAGTTGACCCCAGCGCCCCTGTTGCCCGATGATGCATAGGAACTTCATCCCTTGAAACTCAAAACACTTTAATCTCTTTTTTTTTTTTTGAATAGTCGGTTGACTGGACGGCTCCGGACATTTGGAGTTTGCCGTTCCAGGATTTGTAATTGTTTGATACCGAAGTAGTTTAACTTTTGTTTATGGTTTGTGAATGAATGCTTTTCTTTTCTTGAATGTTTTTATCTTTGAAATGCTTGTATGATTGGTTTGCCCCTTGGGTTATGATGCCCCTGCTTCGGTGGGACTTTGAGAATTTGTAGAAACAAGTTTGGCCGAAGCATTTAACCAAGGAGTTTTGCCAAGCATAAAAAGATGTTTGATCAAGAAAATGATCTGATCCGGAGCCCCCGCTTACAGGAGGGTCGGTAGGGACCGAACCAGTATCAATTAATGAATTTTGGATTTACACGCCCCTTGTTAGTATAAATGAGCTTAATGAGTGGACGCGAGATGATATTACTGCTAGGGGACGTAGGCCGGGGTCACGAAGGGGTATGGTTTGTGCCATAGGTTCGTGACACAGCCGGTCCGAGTAGTGGAAACTTCTGGTGGGTCGGTATAAGGGGCTCGGGGGGAGGCCGAGTATCCTTAAGGCGAGTGACCAGAAATCCAGACGACCGAAGGGGCCTGGACGACTTGGTGGGAATTTTGTCAGAGGGTATCACCTATGGGAGAACAATACCCCTGAAGTCGGTATAAAACGGTCCGGGCGAGAACGGGCCGAGTAAATAATTTAAACAATCAGACTCAAATTGTATGAATAGTGCCAAAGAAGGAATTCTCATTCAAACTGGGAGTGCTGCCAATACATGAGCAAATTGCCATCCAAACTTGTTAAAAGAAAATTCAATATAATAAGGACTAAGCGAGCTTCGGTAACCGAGTTCTATCCGTAGAACTTCTTCAAGTTGTTTGCATTTCATGTTTTGGCAATGGGGGAACCATCCAACTTTTCTAACTTGTAGTTTTCTGATCCGAGGTGCTTGAGGACTCGGTAGGGGCCCTCCCAATTGGGCATTAGTTTTCGCTTCTTGGATTTCTCCACCACCTTCTTCCAGACAAGGTCGTCAGCCTTAAATGACCTGAGGCGGATGCATCGATTGTAACCCTTGGCGACCTCCTATTGGTATGAGGCGAGCTTGATCCTTGCGTTTTCCCGCTCTTCTTTGGCTAGGTCGAGGTCTGAGGCAATGCTGTTATTATTGACCGACTCATCGAAGTTTTTCATGCGCATTGTTGGGAGTCTGACTTGGAGAGGGATGACCGCCACCATGCCAAATGCTAAGGAAAAGGGAGTGTGACCAGTGGATCGCCGAGGAGTAGTACGGTAGCCCCAGAGTACCCTGGGTAGCTCTTCGGCCCACTTTCCCCATTGTGATTCGAGTCGTCGCTTGAGTCCAAATGAGATTGCCTTGTTTGCAACCTCGGCCTGTCCGTTGCCCTGAGGGTAACCCGGAGTGGATGTGTCCCATTTGACACCGTATTCGTCAAGCAGAGCCCGATACTTCTGCCCTGTGAACTGTCTTCCATTGTCTGTAATTATGGCGAACGGCACGCCGAAGCGGGATGATGTTCCGCCACACGAAGCGGATGACGTCTGTTTCTTCGATGGTGATTAGGGGCTCGGCCTCGACCCATTTCGAGAAATAATCGGTCGCTATTAAGAGGAACTTGAATCCCCCTGGGGCGACAAAGAGCTTACCAACGATATCCATGCCCCATTGGGAAAAGGGCCAGGGGCTGGTGAGAGGGCTGAGGTCCCGAGCCGGCTGATGGATAATGGGAGCGAACATCTGACACTTCTTGCAGCGCTTGACAAATTCTTCAAAATCTTTCTTCATTGTTGGCCACCAATACCCCTGAGTGATGGCTCGGTGGGCGAGGGACCATCCACCGGAGTGGCAACCGCTGTCACCAGCGTGAAGCTCTTCGATGATGCCCAGGACTTGATGTGGGTGTGCAACCAATAAGTATGGCCCGGTAAATGATCTTCGGTAAAGCTTGCCATTGGGATTGAGCCAGAAGAGAGCAGCTTTGTTTCGGAGTCGGTGAGCCTCCTTTTTGTCAGCTGGAAGGGAGTCATCTCTCAGGTAAAGGGCAATTTCGTCCATCTAGCTCGGGCCAAGCTCTATGTTGAGTACTTCCTTATGTAGATCTTCGAGCTCGAAACTGGGCTTATCAATGGAATTGAAGGAAATAGATCGGTGGCCAGTACATGAGAATGCCGAAGCGAGCCCTGCAAGGGCGTTAGTGTGGGCATTTTGTTCCCTAGAGATGTGCTCGATTCTGATTGCTTTAAAGCGTTGGATGAGTTGGACCGCGGCGCTGAGGTAGGTACGCATGCGATCATCCCGAGCTTCATACTCTTCGGAGAGTTGGTTAACCACTAATTGGGAGTCACTGTAAACCACAAGTTCTTCGATGCCAATGGCGTCAGCGGTCTTGAGTCCGGAGATTAATGCTTCATATTCGGCCTCATTGTTGGAGGCTGGGAAGTTAATGGAGATTGAGCTTTCGTGCAGGACACCGGAGGGTGAGAGGAGGACGATGCCTGCACCGGCGCCTCGGCTGCTGGAAGCGCCATCGACGTACATTTTCCAAACGTCTCCATGAAAAAGCTCCCTTGCTGTGCTAGGGTTGGCCTGGAGTAGTGCCTCGGTGCTCGGAGTGGGAGCCGAAGCAGTTGTAGCGGGCGATGTAAGCTCGGCGATGAAGTCGGCAAGCACCTGAGCTTTTACTGCTGTCCGAGGCTGAAAATGGATTTCAAAATTGGCAAGCTCAACGGCCCACTATGAGATTCGGTTGGAGAGGTCGGCCTTCCGGAGGAGAGACTTGAGAGGGTACTCGGTAAGGACAATGATATGGTGTGACTGGAAGTAGGGAGCGAGCTTCCTGGAGGCTGAGATCAGGGCAAGGAGGAAGTTTTTCTAATGGTAGATAATGTGTCTCGGCGGGAGTCATTGTTTTGCTGGAATAGTAGATTGGCTGATGATCCCGATTCTCCTGGCGAACGAGGACCGAGCTGACAGCGTGCTGAGAGACAGCTAGGTAGAGGAACAGGTCCTCTTGGTCCCGAGGAGTGACGAGGAGGGGAGCTTTGGAAATATACTCCTTCAGTTGTTGGAGGGCTCAGTCGCAGTCTTCTGTCCAGTTGAAGCTCCGTCGGCTGCCTTTTAAAAGTGCAAAAAATGGCTGGCATTTATCCGAGGAGCGGCTTATAATTGCTTCGGAATGATGAGGAGAGGATCGTCGCGCCTTTTGCAAGACCGGGCTTTTGGTTTGGTTGATGTTGAGCTCGTGGCAAATGAAGGAGGGGTCAATCCCAAGCATCTCATATGGGGTCCAAGCGAACACCTCGATGTTCCGGTTGAGAAAAGCTACCGTGTCATTCCGTTCAGTATCACTAAGTGAGGAACTGACAAGGAAGAAACAGGAACCGTCGTAGGGCTGATATTCTGGGTTCAATCCCTAGCGGAGTCGCCAATTGTAGGGGGTTCGATTTGACGGGACCTTAACCTGAGTTAGAATTCCTCCTTCGCTCGTCCGTCCACCCGCCTCCAAACCTGCAACAAGTCACTAGGGTTGAGATCGCCCAGTGACCCTCCGACGATCAAGTTAGATCTTAGAGGTGGATATAGATCTAGGGTTTTTGGGAGAGATGGCATACCTCTTTTCGTTGGAGTCCCTTTGTATTTATAGATCTAGGTTTACTTGGCCTTCAAGGTAGCGCGTGGAAGTCACGCTCAGGTAACCGCCTCGGGTGACATCACAAATGACGCACCGGATAAGACGGTTACGAAGCACATGGCCAAACCTGACCTGGGCGGTCCTACTTGCCACGTATCGCTCCTTGTCCCCTCTTAGTATGCTTCATTCTCTTCAGAGACCTTAACGGAATGCATACTTCGATAACACCCCGAAGTATTAACAGGAGACTCGATACCGAACGAGATAGAAGGATACGCGCTATGGTCCACCAGTTTCGTCCCGCGGGCCGAATCCGTATGAGACCCCGATTGATGACAATCTGGCAGGATTACCGAGGCCATAACCGGAGCCTCCACACGGGGCATTGATGTCATCGGCATGATTAGACCGTCTGCTTCAAACGGCCATAGGTGTATTCTGGTGGCGATAGATTATTTCACCAAATGGGTAGAAACTGAATCCTACAAAACCCTAACTACAGTTCAGGTTGCTCACTTCATCAAAAAGAACATCATCTATCGATACAGTGTACTTCAAGCATTCGTATCGGATAATGGGACTCACTTCAAAGGCAGGGTTTTGGAACTTTTTGAGGAATTCAAGATCCAGATCCATCACTCAACGGTCTATCGCCCTCAAACGAATGGAGCTGTCGAAGCGGCAAACAAGAAAATTGAGACGATTATCAAAAAGTTTGTTGAATCTGCCCGGGACTGGCATGATCAATTACGTCTAGCACTTTGGGGGTATCGAATGTCAATTCAAACAGCAACAGTGGCAACTCCTTTCTTTCTAACCTAAGAACATCCTTGTCTCACCCAAACGACTCTAAGGAAAAGGATTTCTCAACATATACGAACATATCTATCTTATTTTGGATACCAAACCTTTTTCATTAAGAATTCGGAGATGCGACCACCACCATTGGAAAGTAGATTTTTTGTACATCAATTTCAATATATAATATGCCCAAAACAGAGTTCGGATGAAAAAGTTATGCACGTTCGAAATTTTGCCAAAATACAGATTTTTCATTCCCTACTGTAGGACACAATCTCCTACTGGTAGGAGACCAGAATTTCACCAAAATACACTACTGGGCAACGCTTCTACCAATAGGGATATAACTTTACCGGTAGGACCTGGGTTTTCAGCACGCGAATTCAGCTTTTAAAGGGTTTCACCGGGGACCAAAAACAAAGATCAAACACAACATTTAGGTACCAAATCCACTCATAAACACATAAAAAGAGCGAGCAAAGTCGAAGAACGAAACCCAAGCTCAATCAAGCAAGCCCTAGCTCCGAAAACCTTGAATCAACCGAATACTCCTCTCCGAGCTAAACCCAACAAACTACAAGCCCAAAATCACGTGTATAAGGTGAAATAGAGGTTAGTTTTCATGGGTTTTGAGCTCTTGGGTGAGATTTTGTGGGAGTGTGAGAGTGAGAGAGAGAGCCGGTGGAGAGAAGAGAGAGGCGTGAGTTGAGAGGATAAGAGAAAGTGATTCGCTACACCACACACACACCTATATATTGTCATACACTTATAATTCACACTTGCACCCCAAATTTTCAAATCCCATCACATAAATCCCAAACACACATTCAAATCACCTTTCACATTATTTCATAATTCTATCTTTTATTTGAACATTAAAATTATTGAAATTAAACACAAGTCTCTACATTCTACCCTCCTTAAAGAAATTTCGTCCTCGAAATTTGATAAACCACATCAACCCAGTCACGCAACAATTGAGACACACTACACAACCGTCGCAATCTTGCAGCAGAACATCCAAGAAGGATCAACAAGTCAACAACCACAATATCTAGATTCAAGAAGCCTACATCCATCACAATAAAGACAAGTCCAAATACTTCTGTATATATTTCATCTTTCGTTTTCCACGTTGATTCCTCTTTCCCTTTCCCCAAATGGATTCTTCACTTCACAAAATTCTCGCTACAAAGATCACATTATCTAGGACACGTACTAGTTTCTCTCGAAAAGATGCACTGACTTTTAACTCTAAAACTGTCCATTTTATGACCTGAAGTTGACAATCTAAATTTAAATTGAACAGATATGACCTACTAAACATGCCAAACAACTCTTCCTGAATGCTATCATTTCCATCTTTCTTTTTGCCTCGAGTTCAATACGAAAGAAATAATCTAACCATACGTTTGCTTATTGTTGTTCAGTCCACTACCTATAATTCCTTTCAGTCGCAGTCATGCCACAACTCAGATATCAATAGATACATCAGTCAAGATAACACAAATAAGATGAGTCTGAATACTTCTTTCTATTTCATCTTTCCTTCTCTACGTAGATTCCTTGTTTCGTTTCCTTTGAAACTAAAACTCCCGCATTTGAATAACCCCATCACATTACGATATATACATGCGTTTCTTTCAAGGCTTAACACTTTATTCCAACACTTTCTACAGTATAGTATCAACATAACATTAGGCTCTATCGTAGTCTCACACAAGTCCTTATTAATCACATAACATCATCCAGTCATATAGTACATCCCCAAGTATCAAGAACTCAAACACCAATTTTATATCATAAAAGTAATAAAAAGCATTCCAATTCCAAAAGGGTTTAACCATTTCACTTTGTAGTCCTCAATTCTTATTAGGATACAAAAACACGTACTTACAGAAGACAAAGCAAGTTGAGAGCTACTTAGACATGCATACCCTTCACAACAGAATAATTCCATGTTTAAAAGCATAAAATTGATGAAGAGATACAAATCTTCAACTATAGCATCACATGGTCTATCCTTATCCAGTTCCATAGCAGAAGGTAAATCTTTTCTTTTATCTTGTTCAAAGAGTTTCTATTCTAGACATTCACTCCTTAAGTCGCGGTGGCCAGCCATACTTCAAAGTGAATATCCGGAAGTAGATCCTTAAAGTATTGAAAAAATAAGTTTCACATATGCCAAACACAGTCACCTTAACAATCAAAATATCGCTCAATACGATCCTACTAGATGCACCACACATTCAAGCTTTACTGTCTTAATTAGGATAGTACACGCAAAAACAAAAAACAAAAATACCAAACACGATAATGTGATGTATAATTGAACATGCAAAACACCCATAGATATGTAACAAACACAAAGTATGACTACTACACGTTAACCATATCATGACGTAACTTTCTACAAAAACACATATTCACAAAACATGCAAATTTTCAGCCACCACAAGAACCAAAGAAACGAAACTATCGACAACAACCACATCACCTTGAGGTCAAGCCTCCAGTCTTTCTCATTTTATTTTTTTTGACACAGGTCAATAATACGGCACAACTCTTACACAAAGGTAAATCCGATGCCATGTAAATAGGGAAAAGCTATATATTCACACACAATCCATGCCCCAAATGCAACCGCCAGACCCATGAGACTAAATGTCTCCCCACGGTCCTAAGGTATTCTATACCTATGCTCTGATACCAAGTTGTCACGCCCTCGGGTTTCAACATAATTAATAATACTTTTTCCAATATTAACATGTCATCCTCATATACATACATACCCAAGAGAGAAGAACATACATATCTTTTACAATCCTCCAAAATTGAACATGTTATAATGAAATTACATTTTCTTTAGCTCAAAACACATTTTACATTTGACGATAACATAACTAAATACAAGGCTTTATGAATGACTCGCAACTTGTCCTCCAAGCTCTCCAAGCTATATGCCTTGGTGAAATTGAAGGGTTGAGCATACACTTGCCTAGTAGGAAAAACTCTATAAACCTTATGTGCAAACAGAATGACCGGTAAATTTTAAAAAAAATATTGATCGAACATTGTAACATATGATAAGGTACCACCCTATGATAGGACAAACGAACTCACATGCCACACTTATATATAACTCATCCTTGTTTATCATCACTTATATCAATTTTGTTTTCACTTCTCCACACCATGACTTATACACACTCTAAATTCTTTAACGATCATCTTCTCGTTCCTATCCCATTCCACTCACCCATTTCTCATTGGGTTACTATGCACATTATGCTACTGCATTACAACACCAAAGAAGTCACATGCATACCTAAATCCATCTTCCAAATCTTCGATTAACAACTATCGTATCCTCCCCTGTGTCCCATTTATTACTCTTTCATGTTAAAGACAATGTGTCAAAGTCTACTCATTTTCACACACACTCATGCCCTTTATTCTATCTCCATGTCTCTTAAGTTTTCATTTTAACTCATCATGCAAATATTAAACTAAACCTCCTAGAACCACTATCACACCTCAAGTATCAACATGTCTCCATACCAAACAAATTATCAAGCCAACATAGGATTATTGAACCAGAGTAATAGGAAAGGCTATAAGAAGAAAAGAAGCCATGTACAGACATTTCAAACGATCTAACATACCAACTCAAGTTCATCGTTCACAATTCTCATACGAACACACCATCTTGTCTCATTTTTCATTAACGGTTACCAAAACCATACTCATTCAAAAAAAGAAACTTCCATTTTCAATTGCAAAGTAGTGTAGAGAAACCCCAAAAAAAATAGTACGGGTCAAGTTCCGTTGATTCGAGCTTGAATACCAAAGTTCGTTGATTAGTGCCCCAACTACAGAAGTCTGTTGATTCACTCAAGACTACCAAATCCCTTTTTCATACATCGATAAAATCACTGTTATCCTTTTTCCCAAATCCTTTTCATTACCCGGGCCATTTGCTCCGCTTCCTGTTCTGTTGTCACCTTTTTCTTAAGGTATTTGGTGAACTGCCCGTACCTCGCCATTCCTTCCTCAATCTTGGGCGCTTTTCCCAAGAACCATTCCAGAGCCACTGGGTCTTCGCGAATACCCAAATCAAATGGGATAGGCTCGCCCCCAATTCTCAAGCTGATAATCATGCAAAGTCAACAGGTGTCACTGTCATCTCCCCGGGCGGTAGGTGAAAGGTGTTGGTAGTGTCCTTTCACCTCTCTGCAAGTGCTACTAGAACAACATGGTCATTTCTGACTGGAGTGAGGGTTTGGATGAACTCTCTGAAGCCCGCTTCATCCACTAACTGCCTCACCCTTGCGGGCAAACCCTGGTATAATGCCAAAGAGCTACATGCGCCTCTGAAAATCATGGATATCCCTCTGCCTCGCTCTCTCCTGTGTCAGACACAAAAGCAAGCAACAGGAAGGCATGTTAGCATGCAAGGTTTTCATTCTCAAGTTATAGGTAATCAATGCAGCCTGGTAACAGATGGTTGGTTCAAGTTATAATGTTGCATGCATGGCATTCATGGTATCGCAGTTCGGTCTTTTCTTTTAAGGATTACCATGTGTGTTTCGACATTCAAGTACAAGCAGGAAAATTCAAAATTGAAACTATAAAGGAGGATTTTGGAAGTTTACCTCTATCTAGCTGCTCGAAATATGGGTCTCGGGATCTCTCAGGACGAGCTCAGAGTCATACTCTGTTCGCCGTGGCCTATATGCTGCAAAGCCCGATGGCACAAACAAGTGTGGTGTGGGTGGCATGTACCCCTCTGCTGTAAAAGGGACACGAGTCAAACTCTCCACCTCTGTCACTGCCGTCACTTTGGGCCCGTACACCCTAGCTCCGGCCCTCTCCTCGGCCTCCATGCCTTTCAAAGCCTCCTCCTCCTCGGCTCTCTCCCTCTCGGCCCTCGCCGCAACCTCTGAAGCAACTATCTCCCTCTCTCGCTCCTTTCGAGCCTCCAAAACGGCAGTCCCTACTGCGAGGTTATCCTCCAAAAGTTGGGCTAGTTGCTCATCGCTGAGGAGCTCTACAAAATCCTGCTTGGTGATTGGCCTGTGGCTTGATGATGTCGCCACTTGCTGGAAGAGTACATTCTCCTCTCTGTACACAAACGGAGCCCCTGTGGTCTCTTCCTCCTCAGCCACTACACCTTTGCCTCTCGCCGGGTCCCTCGGCGTAAACCCACTCGGCCCCATGCCATCACCATGAGCACCACTGCCCCTGGCCCCTCCAAAATCGCCACCAATCTCCACCAAGCCTTCCACTGTTACACTCGGGTCCATTGGCCGAACAACAGACCCCGTGGCCCCAGCTTCCTCCGTTGCGCCGTGCTCTGCCTCCATCACGCGATGGTCGCCTTCGCCACCTACATCCTGCTCGTGGCCTTGTACGCCATCGCCGCCGCATGCTCTCACTGCACCTACGTCTGCGACAATCCCTGCCAATTGTTGCTCCGCCATTTCAACTTCCATGGGTCCTCCCTCGTCCTCCGGATGATCAACTACCTCTCCTCCATCGCCACCATTGCCGTGATCTGCCATGGGAGTGTGTTTGTTCATGGGTTTATCGATTTTTGTGAAGAAATCAAAGGTTTGGGAAGAAATCCTAGGGTTTGAGTTGGGATTTGGAGAGTTTAAGAGTTGTGAGGAGTTTTAAAATTTCGAAACCACTGGGAACTAATTTCTGTAGCATCCCCAGGAAGAAAAGGGAAGAAAACAGGTGTGGGCCAAGTCTGGGCTCTTTCCAGACCCAAGCCCTAACAGGATTCCCTCGCGTGATGGAGTGGTTCTGTCGCGCGACGGTCCAATTGGGCCTCTTGGCCGAATCTAGCTTCTGGACAGGCCCAATCATGTTCGTGTTTCTTACGAAGGCCTATGATTTCTCGTTATGGCACCGCAACAATTTTGATGGTCGCCATGAATTAAATGATCTTCAAATCCGGAGCACTGTTGTATCCCCAGCAGTGATCTGCCCGCGTACACTCCAATTTTCAAATCAACGACGATCTATCCGTCCAATTTCAACGCAGTGACAATCCATCCGTCCAATTTCAATCGGCGATGATCTATCCATCCAACTATACAAATCAGCGACGATCCATTCGTCCAATTTCAATCTACGACGATCTATCCGTGCAACTATCAAATCAGCGACGATCCATCCATCCAATTTCAATCTACGATGATCCATCCATCCAATTCAACTCAGTGATGATCTATCCGTCCAATTTCAACTCAGTGACGATCCATCCGTCCAATTTCAACTGAGCGACGATCCATGCGTCCAATTTCAATCAACGACGATCCATTCGTCCAACTTCAAATCGGCGACAATCTATCCGTCCAACTATTCAAATCAGCAACGATCCATCCATCCAATTTCAATCTACGATGATCTATCCATCCAACTATCAAATCAGCGACGATCCATCCGTCCAATTTCAACTCAACGACGATCCATCCGTCCATCTTCAACTCAACAATGATCTATCCGTCCATCTTATTTATTCCCCAGGAGAGTTTATTCAATGATTGATCCGCTCTTCGATCCATTGGTGCACGGTATTTGTATATACTTGTTTGCATTTTTCCATTTTATCGGCTTTTGGGTAAATTGGAGTGGTGTCTAGAAATCTTTAACGTTACCCATACCAGTCAATGGTGCTCCGCGTGCCGTCAAAGAGGGACTACTATAGACACCCCAATCTAGTTTACCAATTGTTTTACTTTGTTTTTCGGTTTCTTGTTTCCCCGATGATGAATCAGATCAAAAAGAGTCTTGAGAGTGAAATGGTTTGAGCTTGGAGTGAGTGGAACCTATCCTAAACCCCAAAACCCTAAGTCAAAACCCTAACCTCAGGTTTGACCATCGCGCGATCCATTGGGTCTCTCGTGCAATGATCCATCTACCAGGTGTTGGTCAAAGTCAAAGCCTTGACTATTGACCATCGCGTGGGCTGGTTCAACCATCGCGCGATGAAGTCACTGTCTCGCGCAATGGTCAACACCTATCCCTTTCACCTTTTTCCAACTGAATTTTGTGATGATTAGGAGGCTACTGATCTGTAGAACCCCATTTTCGTCAACTAAACAGCGTTTTGCAAGTGCATGGGTAGCACCACCCTCACAATCACTCCTATCACCTTGTTGGCCTCTTTCTCCACCAAGGAAGTCTGACCAGCCTTGTTGGCTGGTTGCTAGGCCAAGTCCTCCACCCACCAAGCTCTTTCCCATCTCCTATAAGTAACCCCCCATGGTTCTTCTTCCAAAGGGTTACAAGAAATCAAGTAAAAATGTAACGCCCCTAATTTTACGTACGTTAAAGGGAGAATTTATTACAAAACTTAAAGAGAGTCACTGCTCATTATTACAACATAACTCTCGTAAGAGTATTTTAAACACAAAATAGGAAGCTAGGGTTCCTAACTACTGCTCCACTTGTTCCTCCATCCTAGCGAGATCTTCGGCTCCGAACGCCTCCAAAGTGAAGAGTTCGCCCTGTTCATCTATCAAATTTGACATATTATACCAGCGTCGCCACCCATATAATATGTCAGGGTCACCAAAAGGGTAACACCATGAGCTACAAAGGCTCAATAGTATAATCCTACTTACTAACCCTTAACTTATGAACAAGAGATCATAATAACAACGATTCTACATAAATCAATCATATCGACAAACAGTTCATCAAATCCACATTCCTTATTCAACTAACGTTAGTGTTAACTTTTCTGACTCATCACAGACCGTGTCGTTATTTTCACTTTTCTTTTTCCAAAACACCTTTCTAACTCACCCAACCTCGGTTCCGCCATTCCGAGTTCCCGAGTATCCTCACAATGGTTCCACCGCACCGGGTTCCCATTGGCACACGATTGCATTGGCTCCTCTCCACGGATAACCAAGCCACACACCCAACCTTGGTTCCGCCGCGCCGGTCTCCCGAGTATCCTCACAATGGTTCCGCCGCACCGGGTTCCCATTGGCACACACAACTCACATAATGCCACCACAACTAGTCATTTTATAGTTTCAAAATATTTCCTTCTTCGGAAAACACATTTTCTTCCTTGTTAACCTCACCTTAAGCGTCATGTCTCTAACTTTCTTGGTTTAGGTGTCTCGTTCCTTGCATAGACTTCCGCGGTAGAACTTTCCCCATAAACAAGCATTCATCAATAAATTCAAAAACTATTCTAACAAGATCATCTAATTCTAGTTTATTTTAGCATGTTTATACATCCATTAGCGAAATAAGTTTACGATTCATCATGCATTTCAAACATTCCAAACATTTCAAACATAGATAACCTTATTTATTATGGAAATAAAAGTTACTCCTACTTGAACTAACAACGTCCTATTCTCCATCATATGATTCTATACTATACATAGAGTGAATGAGCTAGGATTCCTATCTTACTTCTTGGCGGTGGTCGGCTACGGAGAATTTGGTCGTCAATTTGTGATTCAGTGACGTAACGGCTCCGGATCATACGATTCTATACTATACATAAAGTGAATGAGCTAGGATTCCTACCTTACTTCTTGGCGGTGGTCGGCTACGGAGAATTTGGTCGTTGGTTTTGTGATTCGGCGGCGTAACAGCTCCGGATTGCTTCGAAAGGAAGAGAGATGAACCTTTCTCTTCCTAGAAACAACTTACTAACTAAGCTAAGCTACTTTAGAGATCTAGAGGTGGTTTTGGAAGTGGTTTGGTAGTTTCTTTCAAGAACTCTCAAGAAACACAAGAAAACAAGAACTTTAGAACTAAGAACACTTGGAATTTCTAGAGAGAAGGAAGAGCAAAACTTGAAGGTGTGAGTTTGAAGCTTGGAATGACTTCTATTTGTAGGCCAAGACTCCTCCTCTCTCTCTCTAGCCGATTCTCTCTCTCTCTCTCTCTCTCTCTCTCTCTCTCTACATCTCACTTTTCTTTCACTTGTCATGATTGATTGATAGGTTGATGGGTGAAGTTAAGGCTTGCTTGCACACTAACCACCTAGTTTTAGGCTTGCATGGCTAGTTTAGTACTTTGGAGGAGACTATGGAAGATATGGAGGTAGAGTTGTACAAGATTTGGTGTTTAAAAAACAATTCAAGGACAAAAGGTGATGGATTTGGAAGATATTCATCCCAAAAGTTGAAAGGATGAAAGAATAACACGGTACAAGTCCCATCCTCCTTCTTCTTCCTTCCCCCTTCCCTCTCTCTCTCTCCCTCTTCCTCCCTCTTTCTCTCAGCCTCTCTCCTCTCTCTCGGTCTCTCTCTCCTCTCCCTCTCTTTCTTTCTCTTTCACCCACATATATATGTATATATATGTACTAAGAAAGACTAATAATAATAATATATAAGTAAGTACATAAGTACTAAGATCTAAGGGATTAGAAAGTCAAGATTCTCCTATTATACTAATACAAAAAGTACTAGTACTTAATTAATATAATAGTGTACTTTGTACTCTAGGGAATCTTAATAAAAGATTAATTTAATAGGCCTAGTACTTAGTTGGCCAGACTAAGATTAATTTAATAGGCCTAGTACTTAGTTGGCCAGACTAACCTATTGACCAATGGGTAATAAATTCCCTAGTGGTTAACAACCAAGGGATAATAAAGGACAATGTGCTTTTATAATAAACTAAGCTCTTAGAAAAGACTACATGTCCTTTTGCATGTGGCAAATACACATATGCATATATGCATATACTTATCAAGATATAATAATGGAAAAGCTATTGTCCAATGGGTAAAGATTACCCAAACAATTATTATCCAATGGACAATGGCTAAAAGGCAACTAAATGGTTAACTAGTTTGGTTATACCAACTAGTTGGTTAAAAATGGACTAGGCATGGCAATTAGGGTTTCTAGTCGAGGAATATGGTGATAAGGCATTCAATTGCTTGAAGACAAACGGCTAGAAATTAATAAGAAAAACATCGAGCAATCAAGAGAAATTAAGAAATTTTGAATAACAACGAGATTTTTATTGAATGAAAAATCGGAGTTGTTACAAAGAAAGGCTACATAAACCCTAATACTCTTGATATTTCCTCACTCAACCCATCTTCATACACTTATTTCACAAGCTCTACCACTTTCTTCAAGATATTTCCATATCACTCAAGCAAAGGTATAACTTTATTGGTTGTTTACTGTTTTGGTCTCTGAGGGGGGACTGGCAGGATCAAGGCTGGTAATCAATACCAGTCCTGGTCCCAAAGTTAGCAGGGTTACAAGAACCGTCGGCTGGCACTCTTACGCGCAATGGAGCCACTCCTACGCGTGACTGTTCTAGTCATCACGCGATGCTCCTCGTGGGGATAGGATGCTAGTTATTTTTCTGTTTTCTATAGTGTAATAAATCACCTTGAAGCATGATTAGAATTAATCTACTGCCTTGCGTGATAAAAATTTGTAGCTTAACTTAGCTTATTTGCTTTTTCACTTGGGAATGCCTCTGGGTTGCTTCTGAATATGTCTTAGAGCGACGTGAGAAGTTGGTTTACAATTATGATATATAAATGAAAGAAGGGTTAATGTAATGAATCCATGAGTAGAGTGAGTGGTAACACAATATTTTAAAAGTATACTTGTTTTCTTTAAGTGCATGTGGTTATGCCTATTGTGGAGTCAAGATGTCGGATTGGTGATAGGATGAAGAGCAATGGTAGTCATGAGAAAATCATATAGATAGTAAGTCCTCGTGGTAAGACTAGAATCTTGGTGAGTAATCATTGTACTTCATTTTCGTCATCGAAAATGGGATAGTTACTAGTCGTGTCTTGTTTCTCATTTTTGACACCGTAACCTGCTTCTGTTATTTATTCTACCTATCATCCCATTTGCATATAATAATTGTGTAGATTTCTCTACTGGGCATGTGTTTGCTCATCCCTTCATTTTCAGGTATGAGCCCAGAGCTGTAGCATGAAGTGATGTGCATGCATTCGGGTGCATACTTTTGAAAGCTGAGAAAGTGAAGATATTTTGTTTACTTCAAATTCATATTTTGAAGGTGTAATGTAAACTCTTGTCATCTTTTTACCTCATGTATTTATGGAGTATTGGGCCGTAGTGCCATGTTGTAATATTTTGAAACCTCAATTCGAGAAGATTGGTAAGACCTCGTTAGGGAAATATATTTACGAGTATCAAGTGAGGATATCTTTTATGAAAAATTATCAATATGTTAAAAATCGAGAGCGTGACAGGTGGTGGTGGTGGTTTGGGCAATGAAGCTTATGGTACTTTGTGCGGTGGCGGTTTGGGAGCGGGCTAGGGTTTTGTGGGGTTAGGTTTGTTGGGCGGGTCTTCCTTGGCCTGTTTGTTTTGTTTGAGCTTTGTTGTTTACTTGGGTTCCGGGTGGGCTAGTTTGTATTATTTTTGGATTCCCGTGTTAGACCTTTTGGGCTGTGCTTTGGTCCTTGTGATGTACTATCCAATTTTTTGTTGGATTTCCCTTTCCCCTTTTCCCGTTTTTAATAAATTTTAGCCTATAAAAAAAAGGCTCATTAGAATTTAATTTGTATAGTAAACGAAATGAACATGAACCTCAATTTTAGACTCATCTAATAAATAAGCCAAATCAGAAATTGGTGTGACAAAAATCACCCCAAGACATATTCGGCTTGGTTAGACTTGCGAATCTAGAGTACATGCATATAATGAGAAATTTATGTATGTGTAGACATCCCAATTTGGCCAAACGATTACTTCAGGTCCTACGTTGGAGACCATTCCGATGATGAATGGATACAGTTATTGCTGAATGACTTCTCGTAAACCCATGGACTTTTGGTGAGTATTTTTAGCCACTTAGAAGATCCAATTCTGTAACGTCCCGAATTTTGAATACGTTAAATAAACATTTTATTGATAAAACCAAATGGAGTCTGGCTCGTTATTACAACAAAACTCCCACGAGAGTTCAATATTTACACAAATGAAGGGGGTTCTAGGGTTCCTAACTACAGCTCCACCTGCTCCTCCATCCTAGCCAGCTCCTCAACTCTAAAAGCCTCCAAGGTGTACTGTTCATCTTGATAATCTACAAGGTCTGACACATTATACCAGCGTTGCCACCGATATAATATGTCAGGGTCACCAAAGAAAACACCATGAGCTTAAAAAGCTCAATAGAATAATCTAAACCCACTAACCCTTAACTTACAAACAATAGAAATTATACAACAGACAGTAACAATAACACATCCACATTCGATATTCAAATATCGTTGGTGTTCATGATTTTCTGTGTTTCTCCTACGCGACTCATCGTAGACCGTGTCATCATTTTCCACTTTTCTTTTTCCAAATCAACATTTCCAAAATTTGTGTTTAACACACCCAACCTCGGTTCCGCCGCTCCAGGTTCCCGAGTATCCGCACAATGGTTCCGCCGCTCCAGGTTCCCATTGGCACACAAAACTTGCATTGGCTCCTCTCCATGGATAACCAAGCCATTCCTCACCATGGTTCCGCCGCTCCGGGTTCCCATGGGAACGCACACAACCTCACAATGGTTCCGCTGATCCGGATCTCCATTGGAACACACACACACATTCCCACAATGGGCAAGTCCGGCCACATTGCGATTTCAAAACACACCTTGTCATTAACACACCCTAGGTGTCGTGTTTCTATCTTCCTTGATTTTTGTGTCTCGTTTTCATGCAATGACTCCGCGGTAGGACATATCACATACGTAAACTTAAATCAAACATTCAACATGCTCTTATTACTCTTATCAAGCAAATTTACTAATTATCATGCATTTCAACATATTAGTAAAACGAGCTTGCCAATTACTTCTAATACTTCAACTTGTCTTATCATGGACAAAAATAACTAAAGTTACACTAGGGAGAATGAGTAGAGATTTATCTACCTTGATCCGAAACTAGTCGGGGCCGAATAAGCTAGTTGGAAAATTCTACGGGTGGTGAAACTCGCAAATCTGGACCGAACTTTGGATGGCAATAACTTGGTCAATCTTTGGCCGAATGATCATTCTTGGGTTGAAATCGAAGCTCTAGAAGCGCTCTACAACTTTTGTGAAGGAAGTTGATCCTAGAAACTACTTTAGGAAGAGACAGTGTGCTGTCTGGAAATGAAAATCCGAGATTTTTACTGAACTTCGGATGCCAATATCTTTGTCATTTCTTCACCGATTGGGGTTGTTCTTGGGTCTAACTTGAAGGTCTTGAAGTGCTCTACAACTTTCTTGAAGGGAGTTGGCTCTAAAAACTAAATGAAGCAGGATAAAAATGAAGATTTGTGAAGGGCAGTAGGCTTTCTGGAAAATAGAATGGTTTCTAGAGAGAAGTGAGAGCAAAGGAGTGAAGGTGTGAGTTGAATGGCATGAGGGTGGCTCTATTAATAGCCAAAACTTTGGCTCTCCCTCCCTCTCTCAAGGCCGGCCCCCCCTCTCTCTCAATATCTCAATCTTTAGCAACTTGTCATGAAATCTTAGAAAGATCAAGGCCTAACCCTAGGCTTGCATGGCTAGGATTTGTACCAAGGATTGGATTATGGAAAATTTTTGGAAGATTTGATGGATGGAAGTAGAGTTTGTACAAGATTTGGTGTTTAACCAAACATAAAAGGACAATGGAGGTTAGATTCTTGGCTAGGAAGAAAGATACACCCATGGATTTGAAAGATGTAAGAAGATCATGGTGTGGTACAACCAAATCTCCTTCTTTCCTCTCTCTTTCTTCCTCCCTCTCTCTCCCACTCTCGGCAATCCCTCTCTCTCTCTCTCCCTCTCTCTCTCTCTCTCCTAGTACACTATGTACATATATATGCATATATGATAATATAGAAGTACAAAGTACTAGATTTTCCAAATCCAATATCTCATTAAACAATCCTAATTAGACACATGTTCCCATTAAACTAATAAATATTGTACTTTTACAAATCTAGGATTTTGATACATGTGTACAAATGCCCAATATTCAAATATATAAGTGGTACCAAGTACCCTAATTAAATAATAGGCTAGGATTCTCTCCATTAAAATAATAATAAAGTACAAGTACTATTTTATTCAATAAAGTACTTTAAAAATCTAGGGTTTAGATATACCCCAATATTTTAATGCATAAAATCACATGAGAATCCAAATCTTGATTATTTAAACAAAACCTTGTACCTTGTTGGAAGATTAGAGCTATTACCCAATGGGTAATAGTTTTCCAAGTGGTTAATAACCAATGGACAATATGGGGTGGGAGAATACCCAATAAATAAAGAATAAATGTACTTGCACATGTGTTTAAAACATATATAATACTATATCCATGTACTAACCAACATTTTTTTAATAGGAGGCCTATTGTCCAATGGACAAAGATTACCCTAACTTCTATTGACCAATGGATAAAAGCAAAATGGTTCAAGAGGTTCAAAAGGTTCATCTAGTAACTAGGTGAGTTTGATTGCTCAGTTCCTCCAAATAGTCGGTTGGAATCTAATACGATTGGCCCCGAAGGACTAGAATCTAATTACGATGGATTACTGAAAGTAAAAATAAGTAATTCAATTATTGAACGAAATTTTTATTTACCGAAAATCAGGGCCGTTACAAATTCAGAGCCAAATAGCCTTTTAGACAGAAATACAGTATCCCAGGAAAATCCATCTTTTGGCCGTAACATTGATATGACGGCCTCAACATCATTCTTTCACCTGTGAAATATGTTGCTTGCAAATCTCCCTGAGAGATTGATTCCTCGGCAGCTAGATCAATTCTTCAGCGGCCCAATCTAACCTTCGGCCACTAGATCCATTGCTCGGCCACCAGATCGACCTTTTTCCAAATTCTAGAATGTTCTATCGTACGTTTGATCCGATTACCAAAACCATAGCAGCCTTTTTCTGATGCATTCGGGCTATGATAGCAGATTCATTTAGAGATCTTCTAACCCTATAATTCCTTATTGATTCATGTCATTTGATTGGCCGGAGTGAGTCACCAATTGCCTATATAAAGAGGCACTTAGGGTTTCGAAAATAACACACAATACACAATTAACACAGATAATCACCCCTCTAGCCACGAAATTCTGCACAAGTACTCTCTCATACTCCATCTACAAAAGCTCTAACCTTCCGAAGGCAGCCACAATCCAATGATCAAACCCCAAAGTACAAACCCTAAACCTAGGGTTTTCGAGAAGCAAATCAGTCAATCCCCTCTAATCCGAAGCAATCAAGCAACTAAGGGATCAAAGTGGTGAGGCCTAGGGGCCTATGGTTTGGTTTGGTTTATTTCCTGTCTTTGTACTTTAATCATAGCGTTTTGATTTTCTGTTAATCATTTAGTCTGGTGTAAGGAAGAACATTGGTTGGGGCGTTGATCCCTCGGCCGATATATCAATCCAGTGGGATCCTTCGGCTGTGACATCAATTCACCAACCGAGAGATCCATTCCCCTGGGACAACCTGTTTATTTCTCGCTTATTTCAGATGCATTTTTCAATTATCATTCTGGCTCACCATATCAACTGTTAAAGGCTAGTAATTAGTTTATGTGTTTAGAGTTAAATAAAGCAAGTATTGATCATATGTCGAACAGTTATGGGCCAATCTCACGACTGAGTAAATAGGGGTGCCTAACGCCTTCCCCTTATTGTACTCTTGGGTTCCGTACCCAGAATCTGTAATTATTTTTCCTAATTTTATAAACTAGGTGGCGACTCTGTTTTAATGATAACTGCTATCGTGTGGCGATGTTCCTAGCCATAGGAATATCCACGGTCTTGATTTATGAAGCAAACAAACAAAACAAACAAACGATGATCAATCTGTATGGGGATACCCTGTTTGGGAGGTGTCTACAATATGAACTTAGATATGTACATAGTAATAAATTTATGACTAGTAAACTTAAACTTTTAAGAGAAACCAAGCTTGTCAAGTTAATTAGTTGTCTCATTTCTCTCCCCAGTGGTGACCTGAGTTCGATTCCCACAGGGAGCAGGTTTATGGTTCAGGGCTATAGATAGCTTCTAAACCCCCTGTTGACTAACATACTAAGACCCTGCTGATATATACCGCATGACAAAAAATAAAACAAAAAAAACTTAAACTTATATATATATATATATAGAAATTTTCATGTCCATACCCTCTTACAGTCCACACCTCTCATATCTCGATCAAATTTTAATTATCTGAACCGTTCAATGTGTTTAAAACATGATTTTCAAGGTACCCGTGAAAATCGGCAAAAAAATGACCGAAACTGGCTTGATCGAAGCAGTTTTTCATCAAGTGCTGACAGAAATTATTTTATGAAAATGTATACAGATCAAGCCCTTCTCAATATTGTTTTGAGCTTATTTCTCGCGAGTATCCTATAAATTATGTTTTAAATACATTTAACGGTTCGAATCATCAAAATTTAATCAGGAAATGAGAGGTGCGGATGGTAAGGGGTGTGGATATATATATATACACACAAAACTTCTTATAAGGGTGCCCTTACCTTATTAAAGTGAGGACTCCCCTTTCCCGACCAATTTACGATGATCCGAGCCGCTCAATGTGTTCAGAATGTGAATTTAAAGGTACCTGTGAGAAATCATCAAAAAAAAAAGACCGGGAAGGACTTCATCCAAGTAGTTTTTGTTTATTTTTTATCGAACAGTTCAAATAAAAACTGCTCAGATAAAGCCCTTCCCGGTATTTTATTTTGCTGATTTCTCATGTGTACCCTTAAAATCGCGTACTGAACTCATTGACCAGCTCGAATTGTCAAAATTTGGTCAGAAAAGGGGACCTCCGCACTTGAATATAGTAAGGGCGCCCTTATAAGAAGCTAAACTATATATATATATACACACACACAGAGCTTCCTATATGAGGGCGCCCTTAAATAAGCAAAAGTGCGGACGTCCAGTCCTGGCCGTTGGATCATGATTTCAATGGTCCAGATCTGCTAATGGTCATAAACCATAAACCATTTATGACTGGTCATAAATGGTTTATGACAATTAGCAAATCCAGCGACATCCGCACTTTTGCTTATTTGAAGGCGCTCTCATAGGAAGCTGAGTGTATATATATATATATAGTGGGCTTCACCTAAGGTCGACCTTAAATCCCAAAAATACGGATGTCCCACAGTAGCCATTGGATGTCATCCAACAGCTCAAATTAGAGGGGAGATCCCGTGGGTAAAAAGGGACCTTGGTGTTGGAAAAATACGGCAATAATAGAAAATTCCAGAGAATAATTCCATTGATAATTCAAAGTTACAGAATACATAACAAATAACAGATTATGAAACGAGATACAAACAGATTGAATGAAAATCAAACCGAGTCCTGTGTGATACCACAGTCTCCTTAAGAAAGATTCGCCGCCTACCGTCGGTGTTGTAGGATCTTGTTCGGCGTCTTCCTCCCAGGGTTGGCTCGGCTATACCGCAAGCCGTCGGAACACCACCGTCGACCGCCTTGGCGAACTCACTACTGCCTGTCTCTCTCTCACACAAGAACGAATTTCAGAGCTGTTGAAGTGTGTATTTTCTGGTGCAGAATGAAGAGAGCACTGCCCTTTTTATACTGCTCAGGTGCCTTTCAAAACAGTCAGAAATTGAATACGGGAATTCAATTCCGAGCCTTGAATAGGGAGAATCAATACACGAAACTGCCGGAATGAATGGCAGGTGCAAATGCCTGCATTAACCTCTATTCATGGCCATTATTCTGCCAAGAAAAACTGCTGGAAAAATTATCATTCATTAACACAGGAAATTTTCCAACACTTGGGTCGGGTAAAAAACACTCGTGCATTGAGACGGGTCATAACAACCAGGCCAAACAAAACCCCCAATCTGAGCAGTGTACGCGTCATTTCAAACGAAGAGAAGAGAGAAGAGAAAAGAAGAGGAGAAATCAATTTCGACGAAGTAGACGACCATGATCGGTGACAAAACGAGGTATCTCTCTCTCTTGAACTCGATCCGAATTTCTCTCTTTCTCTTTGGTCACAGCCAGCTAGTCTGGATCTAGTATTAGGGTTGTTTTTGTTAACTCCAACAAATCCACAAAGAAGGAGGACAAGCGACGAACAAGGTAACTCCTCCTCCTCCTCCTCCTCCTCTCTCTCTCTCTCTCTCTCTCTCTCTCTCTCTGTACATTTGCAAAAAAATTCCGAGTTAGGTTTTTTTCTCTCGAGAAAATGAGTATTTTACAAACCCTAATTTCTAGAAATCGAAGAAGAAAAGGAACCACAAAACACATGTGGTTCGGGAAGATGATCTCGAGCTCTCTATATAATAGGGTTTTTTACTATTTCTTTTGATTTTTTCCCCTGGTCCTAAATCTTATGTTTGTTAGGGTTTGTTTGCTACTTTGATTCTGGGTTGATTTTGTTCGAGTTAGGTTTTGTTATACTTCTCAACTTTTGTAACAAAAAAACTTCTTTAACAAACTAAACAAAATTCCTGAAAAAAATCTATTAGTAGTAGTAATGTTTTTTCCTAATGTTTTCATTAGATTCACAATTTGCAAGATGTTTCAGTAGTTCATACTTTGGGTTTGTAATGGTTTGGTACTCTATTTAACGGTTACGAAGAAAAATATGGCAGAAAGTAGTGAAATTTCTGGGTGCTAGAGCTCTTTATACCGAAGAGAACCCATGTACAACAGTTGGTAAATTGAGCAATGAAGTCATAGAGATGGCTGGCTTCAGGAGAAAAAGCAACGGGAACGGGGTTTGTTTTGAACGGTCAGATGAGACAAAGGGCATTTCAATGGTTAGGATTTATAGGAGGCATAGAATTGCAAGTTTTATGATTAGTATGTTTAGTTCTTTATTCTGGATGCTTGTTGAGTATTTTATGGTTAGTATTTTATGATTGCAAGTTTTCATGTTTAGTTCTTTATATTCTTGATGTTTGTTGAGTAGTATGGCATTGAAGTAGCAATATTAGGCGGTTAAAAGTGCTTCTTGCATACACTAATATTAGGCTTTATAATTTTTGCTTGCTTTTATTTGCAAGTTTTGCTTTGAATTGCTTCTAATTTGGTGGTCAGTTTCATGTTTGCAGGCAAAAACAAGTCCAAGTGAATTGAAGCCTAAGAAAAATGAGAGCTGCCACTTGCGCAGCTGAAAACAAACCATGTCTTTTTGGTGAATGAATCAGTAACTTGTGTTTTTCGATTAGCCGAAACAACTTCATCACCAAGGTTTCAAGGCAAAGTCACAGACGCAAATTTTTGTTAAATTCACTTGTTAAAACAACTTTTCAAGATACATATAATAAAAAGACATGGACAAAACAATCACAGAAAAGTGCTAGAAAACACACAAACTCAAGAATAGACTGCCGATTTCTACTTTAGACATGATATTCTATATTGTTGGAGCAGTGAGAAAAGCAATTGCAGAGTACTCAAGGTGCATAACCTATCGCAAACAACCTTTACCCCTAAATCCAAAAAACAAAGGGAAGAATTAACTCACATAGAAGAACACTACTATGTCAGCAGTGTACGAACAAAGCAGATATCTTGAGGGAAATTAGAGCAGTGAATCACCAAACCAATAACAATGAACTGAAGCTTCAAATGATGCATGACTAGGATTACATAGATAAAAACTGTGATGAGCAAAAATAGGTTGAAAAATATGAACCAAACAAACTAGTTTTGTTTGACCTGAAAGGTACTCAGCCTACAAGAATTAACTATGCTATATTCGGAAAGTATTCTTCTCCATATTTATCTTACAATCCCTTTTCAATGTTCTTAACTGCAATGATAATTTTTCATGTTTAGGTAATCAATTTCTCTGAAATGATGGACAGCTTAGAGCTGCTTCTTTTTTCCCCCTTTTGATAACTTAATAAGCAACTACTACAGGAGCAAAGGAGCATTACCTTGCAAAACAAACAACCAACAGCAATGACATCCTATGAAAAAAAAATGCAAAGCTACTCCTAGAACCAGGATCAACTGAGTGACAATCCGTTGACTAACAATCTGTATAAGAAAAACAACACTAGTAACGATCTGTAATTTAGCATTCATGTTTCAAAACAAGTAAACATGCCCTATAATATCAATCTGTTTGAAAAGTCCGGGATCCCTCATGGGAACCGGCTTAAAATAAAGCAAGTAAACCTAGGGGGCATGACTGCATATGCGCAGTCACAACAAGCATATGAAACTTAAAAGCAAGCCAAGGAAATTAGAAATCTGAGATGCATGGAGATGAATTTTAAAACTAGCCACTAAATCTCCTGTTTGGAAATCTGAGAGTAGACCACTTACCTGTCACAGCCTCAATCTCCTGTTTGGAAGCAAGAGAAATTAAAGCTTGTTTTCTCATTGATTCAAGAAATACAATCATCTATTTTTCGTCTTACTTGCATAAACTTGCAAAATTTACAGTCTAATATGTTCAAAGTCTTAATAAAATAAAACCCTAACACTTACGAAATTAAAATTAGTGGTGAGAGAGAGAGAGAGAGAACCAAAAATTGTTTAGATTAGGGCTTCAAATCACAAATCAAACCAATAAAAGCCCTAAACTGGTTCGGAAAAAAAAAAAAGCCTAATAATAGAGAGAGAGAGAGAGATGGAAGGAGTCCGGGTAAGAAGAGGGTTTTGTTATAACTCGGAACTGTGACCCGCGAGATGATTTTACCCGACCCATTTTCCCATTAAACCCGCGAGATCCCAATTCATTTCCCAGCCATTGGATGAGATCCAACGGCTAATGAGCGACTTCCGCATTTTGGCAATATAAGGGCATCTGCGTAGGAAGCCGAGTGTGTTTTGTCGTGACTATAGGCAAATGGTTACCTCTCTATGTTTAAAAACAATGATCAGACCTCTATGATCTCATCCTCAGTTTGAAATGTCCAGAGACATAGAAGAACCATGCTAATTTCAAAACCATAAATGAAACTAGAATTTTTTTTCCAACAGCGTACTGATGCGGCGAAAGAAAAATTCCCCTGACCAGATTAAAAAAGCAAGAGTACAAAACTTGGGCTAATGAGAAACAAGGAAACTAAATCCACAATATAGCAAACGATATTTGACCAATAACGTGAAGTAATCACAGGACATAGTTGTATAAATCAATTGCCGAAACCAAACTAATGTGTCCCTTGCCATATATAGAACACTTGTCAAATGTGAACCCACGTCCAGTGTGCACATGTATGCACAAACCAAAAGGTTCGAAACATTTGCAGCGTTCAAGGGCTGGAACCAATGTTACCGTTGTAACTGTTACAACCGGTTTTTATAGACCGGAAAAAGATGCGTCTCTTTAACTAGTTCCATAGTCAAAGAACACATATAAAGCCAAGCAATCTGTCTAGTAAGAATAAATAAAACAGTTGAGTGCTAATCTGGTCTTTGTCCCATAGAGATATCCACTGAGTTTATTTGTTCTTTCCAATAGTGACTGTTAATACCCACGTGATTGAAGCAATACTAATCATGGAAATGAAAGAAACTGCAACATGATTGAAATTCATAAAATACTTTCCACCGATTCACATACAGGTGTATGCTCACATGTATATTTCTCAAAGATTCTCTGGGAATTGGACAATACACGAACACAAACCAAACTGTAAGATACAAGAATGGCAACACATGCAGATTCAAAAAAAAAAGAAAAGAAAAGAATGGCAACACACGGCAAAGCATGACTTTAAGCAAAACGGTGTGATCCATGGCAAAGAGGTAACAGATTCTAAACTAATCAAACATCATAAAGCCCCATAAAATATTGGAAAGAAAAAATTGTCCACTCCTCCTAAACCGATTCCTCAAGGGCTGCCAAATATGTACTCTTGTCGTTTCCGTTGGAAACGAAATTCGCAGTAACAGAAGAATGTCCAAACCGAGGATCAAAACATACACAAAAAGTAAACGGGAAATCTGTACTCAGATTGTCGGAAAAATATGTATACTTTTTGTGATAAAACCAATAATATGAGTGCAATAAAATAGAAACTTAAAACTTGGAAATCAATGCAGCAAAATTGTGATAAGGCAACTGTGACACTTTGTACTTTCAGATTCGTCCCCGCTACGGTAGTTACGGTTTGTATAAACGTCTATCTCCCAGCACTACTTGATCTAACTCTCCACAGAAGCAGGCAGCATTAGAATCGATAGGTCTATTGAACCTTCTTGTGTTTGTGCTCTCTCATATGTATGGAATCGAATGGAAGGAAAATCAATCCACTAAATATAAATGAGAGAAATGGTATTTATAGGCCAACTGGTGACTTTCTGTAGAGTCACCGAGGAAAGAGACACATTTGTTCCTAAAAGACGCATCCATTCACGGCGAACAAGTGCCAATGAAAAGATGTAGCTCCAAAACAAAACAAATCAATTTCCATTCACAATATAGGGTTATGGAAGTAGGAGGGGTGAACCTTTATCTTATGCTTAAATGCACTTCAAATTGTTATGGAAGTAAAGATACAGACCAAGTGTTCCACCAAAAAAAATAAGGCGGGCATCAGCGGGCAAAACATTACCTCAAATACAAAGAAAACCAAAACTAGCAATACTTATTCAAACCAAAACCCTTTACAAACAGCCACAAAAATAGAGTTTCTTTTTTGGTATAAGACACAAAAATGGAGTTTTACCAAGAGTTCTTTTGAGCAGAAAAAATTGGCCCCGCAGATCTTCTGTTTTGCCACGATTTGTTGATTCCTCCACAAGAAATTGCAATGGAAAACCTCTTCAAGAATGGTTGTCATTCTTGTTTGCTTTCACGGTCCATGGACATGTATCGGAGGGAGGACAGGCCAGCGAGGCGAGCCTGGTGGGGTGAACAGCTGACTTGGAGAAAGGAGGCTCAGTTCCACAAATGCCCCCGATGAGTCATCTCTCTCCATGGCCCGAAAAGAAATAGATTCCCACTTCCCAGCACTACTTTCCTCAATTTCTTCTAGACGGCTTTGGTTAGCAATTAGTGGAAGTGTGTCATTGGGTTCATCACTAATACTTCTCCTACTCTCAACATCTGGTAGACTCCTCAAAGCTAAAGAATCAGCAACTGGGTAGTAGACGAGCATGAAAATTCCCACCCCAGCACAATATAAAAGGGAAAGAAAAGCACAGAATGCAAGAGCTTCAAAGGGAAGGTGTTCGGGCCTAGATAGAACAGACAAACCAAGGAAAAGAACTCTTAATGGCAAAAACCCGGAAATAGAGAATATCAAGGTATAAACCCTCTTTTGCAAACCCTTATTGATGACCAGATTTAGAATTCTCCTTCCAAGCAAGAACAAATAGGTAGTTATAACAGTAGCAAAGAGACCAAGTAAGATGGTACTCAATAAGGGGTAGGTGCAAAGGGCAATATGGTGTTGGTCTGTCGTCTTAGATCGAGCAGCAGTCCTCGTAAAATAATGGGGCAATTTGTTCGCAAGACTCTCACCCTTGTTAAAATGTGGTCCCAGTAAAATAACGATGAGCTGAAAGAGAAACATTGGAAGGCAATACAAAAGAACATAAACTGCTGTCTTTCCGTTCCATTTTTGACTGAATGTGCTGGACTCTGACTTCTGTAGTGATGCACGAAGGAGAAACACTAGGGTGAGAAACAAGCATGGTTCGGTAAATCCAAGGTTTGAAACGATGTAACACTTGCAAACCGTTTCCTGCCATTTCCAGTTGAGGGCATTCAATACTCTTCCTTGCTGTCTCAACAAACTTAACCTAATGATTTCACCAAAACCACACAAGATTGCAAACAGGATGAAAGTGATTCGGATGATCCAGGGACCGCTGAAGTAACCGAGTTGGATAAAACCTTGATTGCGTATGTGAGCCCGGAAGTAGAATAAGTAGAGGATACAGAACAAGCCAAGAAGGACCAAAAGAGCGACAAGACAAATTGTCACCACACCGAGTGCATCAGGAACAAACCTTGTCAGGGGCATTACCCAAAGCACAGATTCCACGCATGCTCTCTACCAGCATGAAAACAGAAACATCTTCCGATATGAAAATACTCCTTAGGTTATGAAACTGGATTGAACCAACAGCAGATAACGAACACCAGGAGTTTAGACAGTAATCCTCTCAGCACAAATCATGGGGCATATCCTTCTGTTGACCACAAAATGCTTTCCACTATCATTGGTCAGTCAGAAGCCTGGTATGTGGTAAAGCATTAATCCGTTTCGTAATATCAACAAAACTCCATGACTAAAATCCATCCGCAATCTGAACAAGCTTTGCTTTATGAAGTGTGATCTCAATCTTGCAAAAGCATTTTGACCTTTTGTTTAAGCCCTGAGATCGACTACCCGGTCAAACAACCTACATAGTGAGTAAACAATAACACGTGTGAGCCAAAACAGAAAAACGAACCAAAATAGGAAAAGAGTTGCATGGGAAGAATAAAATTAGCCAAATCAACCATATTGACACAAGTAGGTACAACCAAGCAACTTCATTGGGATTAAGTGAAGGGTCCATGCCAGTCTAGTGATAATGTCAGAAAAGCAGATTTCATCAAGAAAGTACCATCCTGTCTACTCCTGAGAACAGGTTAACTACTGTGAGAAACTACCCTATTTTTTTAAGCTGGGGAAGAAACTTCTTGTTATTTCTGAGAAATTTTGCTTTTTAACTGGTAGTGAAGTTATAAATTCCTAGTAAAACTGTCAAAATAAATTGCCTACTTCACTTGCAAAATCTCTGTAGGGTAATGAGAGAGAGGGAGGGAGAACAGGTAGTTCTAGAAATCTCATTCTCATCAAGCAACGAAAATGAAGCCACATATTGTGCTATTTTTAGGACAAGTATTCATTCAGTTTCTCATCAAACTCCGAGGTACTGCTTCAGTTATTTTTGGGTGTGTAGCACCTAGTGTACATCTATACGTTATATGAAATATGGACTTGCGTAACGAGTACATCACATTCAAATCACCTTCCTCCTAATCTAAAACAATGAAGGATTGTATCAGCTCAATAGTAACTGCTTAATGAATTAACAAATGAAAAAGCATAACAACTTCCCTGCCATTAACGAAATAAACAAGACAACAGCACAATGCACCACATGTTCTTAAATGATAAGAAAATAAGAGTTCACAGGCACTGTTCTAAAAGGCGTTAGGCGCTAGTGGGGTGGCAACGCACTGCCTAGCCCCTAGGCCGCCTAGGCACCCGCCTTGCAATTAAGTTTTTTCTGTTTTTTTGGAGAGTCCAGACCCTAGGCGCCCGCCTAGCTCCGCTTAGGCTCGCCTAGCCCCGCCGAGCGCCTAAACAAACCATCCAGGGAAAATCGCAGCAGCAACCCGCCGCCTTTTATAACATTGTTTACAGGCATGCAACTATTACGAGCACTGGCCCAAATTCCAAACCAACTCATGTTGGGATGAAGCACTTAGATTTCAAATCTCATACTTACTTGAACTGTTAGCAATTTTACCCAAAATACCCGATCAAACGGTCAAAACACACATTAAGATCATCATCAGTTTTTCAGGTTTCACTTCTTTTTTTAACGGCGTAGTAGTAGGCTATTAGTTATAGTCCAAATTTCTAACATCATATCCTAGTCAACCAATCCATGCATTTCAATTCACCTTCCTCCTAGCTCTTGCGAACCACCAAGGCTTTGTTAAAAGTAGATTCAGAAAGAAGACAAAAGCAGAAAACAAGACAAAGCCATCAGTTTCTTCTTCTCAGGCATGCAGACTAATATGGGATATGCAAATCCTCAGTAATCTTAGCAATTATTGTTATTCTACTTATGTATTTGGATATAAATCAAGAGCAATGTACATCAAAATCATCCAAGACTTGGAGATTCTTTCTATGGATTTTCAGTTTCCAAAAAGTTCACAGAACCAGGGGCACAAGAACTCTAAATGTTTCTACCCTGCTAAGCTAACACATGACTTTAGTCTCTTCCTCATCCACTTTCCATCATATCCTTATTCCTTGTCCCTCCATTGGGAATTTTGTTTCCCTTAACCTTACTCAAGCCAACCTTTGTCTACAAAAAACACAAACCTTGGGTCTCATTGAGGTCTATTGAAGGTATAAGTAATAAAGTTGCCCCTCTCTCTAATAGCTTAAGCTTTTAGATGAGTTGGTGGTTAACAATCTAATATGGTGTCAGAGCAGGCTATTGATCATGGGTTCGAACCTCACCGCCTACCTAATGTTAAATTGTTTACACGTGTATAGCCCGCTTATGGAGGAGAACCTGGCTACACGTGAGGGACGTGTTGAAGGTATAAGTAATAAAGTTGCCCCTCTTTCTAACAGCTTACGCTTTTAGATGAGTTGGTGATTAACAATCTAGAAAAGCTCAACCCACACTACTCCTTAAAACGCAGGTGTTAAGAAGAGGGAAACTAGGGCTTTATAACGCACAGATGGGCATATCTTGGCGATGTGGGATACATTCCAACACACCCTTGGACCACAACACATGGCAACTAGACAACGGTCCACCAAACAAAGGCACAACCAAGCTTTAATACCAAGTTGAAAAGCTAAGCCCACACTACTTAAAACCCAGGTGTTAAGAAGCGGGAAACTGAGACCTTATAACCAACACATATGAGGCATGTCCAGGCGATGTGGGACACATTCCAACAAGGTCCAAGAAAGGATTGGTTTCCTGATGGAAGTTACCCAATGCCCAATCAATTTATCACCATTCTACTGTTGAAGTTACAGAAGAAAAGCAAGTAACTGTAAATCCATGTCTTAGCAAGTGGAGACAATTGGATTGATTGCTCCGTGGTTGAATTACGGGCACCCTCGCTGAGGAGGTTTTGGGCTTTGTTGTGGGGCATTATGCATCACGTGAGATATGGAAATGAACACTCTTGTTGATTCTTTCTTTCCCAATGATCACAAGAACATGACTCCATTTAACACAAAAGTTGCTCGCCGACTTTAGAACAAATTGATGGCTTTGTCTCTAACTTTATGGCTTTTTGTCTTCTTCCGGGATTTACCTTTCAACAACCCTTTTTTTTTTTGGAACCGTTTCCTTTTATAACGGAACGAGCCCATAAAAACCAAGGAAATAGCCTTGGATAGAACAGCTACAACCAACACCACCAGACAATAGGATTACATACAAAAGCCTACCTACACTCTACCAACAAAAGGACAAGCAAGGAATAAAGAAAAAACTAAGCCTGTTTGAACACCCTCAAAGGAATCCCCCAGTTACAGAGCTTCATATTAGTAGCCGACCTTTGCAGGTTTCTCCAAGAGCAAATATAGAATCTCACTTCCTCCCACACCCTTTTGCAGACAGCATCATGATCCACCCCCTTCTGTTGAAAAATCTGAAAATTTCTCTCTCTAGAAATGATAGTAGCACAAAGCTTAAAGATAACAAATGTCATAGACTGACCAGAGCAATGAAGCATACTCCATTGAAGCTTAGATTGTAGAGACCTGAGGCCATGCCCCCAACCACTCCAATCCTTCAAAGTCCTCCAAACCAAGGGGGTGTTTGGGAGCTTACTTTTTAGCTTTTCATTTTCAGCTTTTTGGCTTTTTGAATTATGGCCAGAATGTATTTTTGGTATGGTAAAGTGTTTGGGAGATTTGTGCAGAATATATTTTAATATTGTAGTAGTATTTGGTAGATGATGGTTGAAAATGAATTGTGGGTTGCATTTTTACCATATTGCCCTTTGTCTTTATTATGTTCTTATAACAGGTGTAAAATGCCACTTGCGTTTTTTAATTTTTTTAATTTATTATTCAATATTATTGAAGTCTTCTCTCTCTCTCTCTCTCTCTCTCTCTCTCTCTCTCTCTCTCTCTCTCTTTGGGTATCTGCATTGGCGTCTGGTGATGTGATGAACAGATGGAAGAAGCGGATAAGAGGAGGGAGGGGCAAAATTGGTAAAATGAAGGGAGGAATGTGGGTATTTTGGTAATTGTGGCAAAAATGGGAAAAGCCAAAATGCAAAAAACTCCTCTAACCCAGATTCTCGGTTTTTGCTTCTAAACCCAAAAACCAAAAATCCATTCTCCTATAATCCATTTTCAAAATGAGTTGCCAAACACTCAAAATGAGAAAATGAGAATCCAAAAATACAAAAATTGAGTTGCCAAACACCCCCCAAATGAGCAAAAGTACATTCAAAAATTACTAATTATGGCCTTCCACTCCGTGCCAAAGAACACACGTTGGGTCCATGGCTATCCCCCAAGACCTCAATTACCTTTTAACAAACTTATGCTATGTTTGGATTGTGTTTTGAAAAGTTTTTTGAAAAATGGTAGAGGTAATAAGTGGAGAGAGATAGAGAGAAAAATAGTGAAAGTAGGAGGAATCTATGGGGAATCTTTTGAAAAATTCTTTTTGAGAAGAGAAGAGAACAAGACATTAGCCTTTTGCATGCACATATACTTCTATCTATCTCTTCTATAAAGGGAGAGCACCATCTGGTGCAATGAAGCTGTATGGATTTTTACATTTCCAAAATAGTCCCTCAAGAAATAGCTTATTACGCTTCAAATGTTCCAAGTCATATACCATGGGAAGGACAAAACAGTAAACAAACAAAAAAAACCACCCACTAGGCCACTACAACTTCTCCCACTATTTTTGGGTTTGCCGTGCTGCCATCTATCTATTCTCTATTCATAAAGGGAGAGCACCATTTGGTGCTATGAAGCTGTATGATTTTTCCATTTCCAAAATAGTCCCTCAAGAAATAGCTTATTACGCTCAAATGTTCCAAGCCATATACCATGGGAAGGCTGTGTTCTGAAACTCGGCATTACTCGTCGAGTTTTAGAGTACTCGCTACTCAGTGCTTGATCGGGGCGAGTTAGGGCTACTCGATGGGAATTACTCGGCATTACTCGGCGAGTACCCGGTGAGTCGTGATTACTCAGTAAATCAAGATTACTCGCCGAGTTGGGAAGTCGGGAGAAAATCGAAAATAAACTGAAAAAATCGGGGTAAAATACATAACATGTTAAATTTGAGGGGTCTTTAGAGTAATTTTAGTATAGATTTATACTTACCCTAATACGAGAGTAAACACTACTCAATCTGGTTTCATTTGGTTTGAACGTTGAACTTTGTCATTGACTAGTAATTTCGTACTTGGTTTCATTTGGTTTGAACATTGAACTTTGTAATGGACTAGTAATTTTTTACTAGGTTTCATTTCGTTTGAACATTGAATTTTGTAATGGACTAGTAATTTTGTACTTGGTTTCGTTTGGTTTGAACTATGAACACTAGACTACCCATTAAACATTATGAATATCATTTGGGGAACATTAAAAAAAAAAATCCGAGTAATTGCCACTCGCCAAGTAGTCGCCGAGTCCTCGACCTCCAAGGTACAAGGTGACCGGCCGAGCGAGTACCGAGTAGCGAGTTTTAGAACATTGGGGGAAGGACAAAACAGTAAACAAAACAAAAAAACCACTCACTCGACCACTACAACTGCTCCTCTAGTATTTTGGGTTTGCCGTGCTGCCATTCACTACGTGTGCCATCCCTCTAGTGTGTGTGTGTATATATATAGAGGCCTATGCTGCCTATCTAATCTCCATTAGCTGATAAACTCAATTTAAGTTCAAATCTCCAAATTAACCCATAAAATGTCCATAGAAACACGCAGGCAACATCTAAGGCAAAATGACATCAAAGATCAGTCAAAACGTTAAATTGTTGACCACAAACACAGATACAGAATTAAACAAATAATTTCCAGCTACCAAATCAACGATTACAAATTTATCACGCATGGGACCGAGGACGTAAAGCAGTAACCCTAACTGGAGCACAAATACAAATCAGAATCGAAGTAAAAAAGAAATGAACGGAGAGCTTACCAGGCAGAGAGTTCCGATCCGTTGAGCTCGAACGGCCAGACTCAGGGACGCGAGAGCAAATCGAGCTGAGTTTGAGAGAGAGGTGAGGGAATGAGAGTGGTAGAAACGAGAATAGGAGAGCGCGTGCGAGAGAGAGAGAGACTTTGTTGGTGACAGGCTGTCTCCAGCAAATAAACAAGCGAAAAATCACTTAACAAAATTAGGAAATGACAGGCTGTGCGCAGCTGGATTATCCGAATCTGTAGGCTTCGAGACAGTTTACTGTGGATGCGTGGATATAGGAAAATTGGGAAAATTAATCATAAGTACGCTAAAATAGCTTTCATTTAAGGAAATAATGTCCATAAAATACTCTCAATTTGTTTGATGTATCTTTCAAAAAATTGTCTATATTTTACAATCTATAATATTTTATATAATTTTGAAAACATCATATTATAGAACTAATTATGATATATCAAATAACTAGCGAATGCCCGTGCCTGAAGGCACGACTCGAACATTCAGCATACGCAAATTAAAACTAAACAACAAATTTAACCAACTACGACGCATAGAACAAACTCAAACGCATAAATCTTTATCGAATCAAAAAACACCATCCAAAACACCGATGAAAATAAAAATTAATATACATTAAGAAAGATGCGTGCCTTGAGGAGACATCTAAAAAGAGAACATGAAACATATCAAGATGAAAAATCTTCAAGCATTTTGTTCCTTTTAAGCTTCGAGGCTTCTCGATCACAATCCTAAAAAAGAATGATATGTCAACAGAAGCCCAGTTAGTACACCAAGTTATTTGTTTAAGGGATGATATATGATAACAGAGGAAAATTAAATTATAATACTTTATAACTCGTTGTACCTGGTATGATAAAGCAAATTACAGCAGAACTTCAGGATAAACAATATTAGTAGTGGACTCTATTTTTTCTTCGGGGAGAAGGATAGATATACGGTCAAAAGACGTGCACCTTGATAATGCGACATATAGTTGCCCATGACTAAATACAGGTGTACGCAAATCGACTCCAACGAATTTGACAGATTGTCCTTGTGATTTGTTAATAGTCATAGCATATGCCAAGCGAACTGGAAATTGACGCCTTGTCATATGAAAAGGAAAATCTGAAGATGACGGTGATAAAAATATTCTTGGTATGAAGGCCAATTTGCCAAATTGTTCGCCTGTTAAAATCTTGGCTTCAATAATGCAGGAGCCGCACCTAACAACCATCATCCTTGTGCCATTACAAAGTCCATCTTTTGGGGCAATATTTCTTAACAATATTATAGGGCAACCCACTTTCAACTCGAGCTTAAAAGGCGGTAGCCCAGTAGGATCTAATGAGTTAAGATACTCATTAGGATACCGGTTAGTGATGCTTCTGTCCATTCCGTCATCCTCAGACATTTTATCTGCAGCTAGATAAGTGTATCTATTTCCTGGAAAAATATTTAGTGCAGTACCATTTATAGCATTCACGTCATCATTCCGAGCAGAGAGGATCGTGCGTTCAGTTAAAAATGTTGGGGTTGATGTATTTGTCACATCCAGTTGGGGATAAACTCTTGACAATAATTCATTTAGATTTTGACATCTACCTATTGTCGATGGAAGGTGTACCACTTCTTGAGGGTTTGTTCCAACCTAAAAAAATATTGAAGTATAAATCAATAATCAAACAAAAGTGCAAAGAATTACTGATTCATTAAAAAAATAATCAACGTCAAGAATGATCAAAATTATTATGCAATATTACCTCCATTAAGAAATTTGCAAAAGCAGCATTTCCAGGATCTGTCGTATTCAATCGCATGTTCAAATTCAATGTCAAGACACATATATCATCCCACAGATCAGAGCGCCTAAGTGATGCGTTAACAATTTCCTCACGAACTCCTTTAGGTACAACTGGTAAAATTTGACGAAAATCCCCCCCAAGCACTATGGTGATACCCCCAAATGGTTTAGGATTGTTACGGATATCACGTAATGTGCGGTCAACAGCTTCAACGCAATATTTATGTTGCATAGGAACTTCATCCCATATTATCAATTTTGTTTCTCTAAATAATTCTGCTTGTAGAGATTGTTTGGTAAACCCGCAGACAGAATTTTCTAACACATCTAATGGGATAGCAAACGTTGAGTGTGCAGTGCGACCTCCTTCCAATAACAGAGAAGCAATTCCGGATGAAGCAACAGTAACCACAATATGCCCGAGACTACGACATTTTTGTGCAATGGTGTTGTACAAAAACGTCTTTCCTGTGCCGGCACCCCCATTCAAAAAGAAGGTAGTTCCTTTATTTCCAAAGACAGAACAAATAATAGCATCATAAGCATTGCATTGGTCAATGTTAAGGCGACCGATATTAGTCTCTGTATTTGCCTGTTGGGCTTGGATCTGAAGTTGTCGATGTTCCAAAATCAATCTGTTATCAACAACTGTGCTCCAATTTTCGGTAGGTTGCGGCATAGGTGGGAAGTCATGTAAACTCTTACCTGTTTCTTCAAGCATCTGATTGAGAAGATACAAACCATAATCTTCAATATGTGTCTCGGTTGGATTAGGAATGGCAAACAACATGCGAATTTTGTGCGCCAGGTCATCGCATATATTTATAAAAAATTGCTTCCATAATTCCAACGGTTGTAGTGGCGAGCATTGTGTAAGAATAACACAAAACAATCTCCTCAACTGATACCCAGTCTTCATTATTGTAGCCTCTTGAAGACATTGAACCCATTCATCATCATCTTCCAAAAGCCCTCTAGCAACACATGCCGACTTAAAAGTATCATAGACAACATTGTCTACTGTGCGCAAGTCTTTATAAGATTTTGGTCCTTTGACAATAGTCAATAGCAAACGTAGATAAAATTTCTCACCACAATTAGGGCTGGCAAAGTACATTCTTCCGATTGCGAACCCAAACCTTCTTGGTGTCCACACATTGTTTGTCCTATCCCAAACAAAGTACTGTGGAAATTCTTGGTAAGTATAGGGTGTAGAATTAGGGTTGGCAACGTACCATGCAAAAAATCCAGTTAGAGTTGACTTTTCTACTGCAGCTCTAGCAATAATGTCTTCAAATGATTCTTTGGGATTGAAATTAACGCAATGCATTCCAGGTAAATGGAGAGCGAGTCGGGTAACCGTTGGAACCTCTTCGTGCATATGATGACCGAATATATGCCAAGCAGCTTCTGGTGGTCCAATATACCTTCCATCAAGGTATTGCTTAATTTCATTAGCTGATCCCAACACCATCGTTGTCCGATCGTAACCCTTGTAAATGTACTTGTGAATGTATTTTACACATCTTATCCCAGCACAAACTTCTACATTAATATGACAATTGAACATTTTGGATAGATGAGGATTATATGGCACGACATCCCTGTTGTCAACTTCGTGCCCCCTGACAATATACACTTGCCCATCATTACGACGGCGATAGATGGGATATCCATTTTCGTCCATGGTGGTGGTTTCTACAAAGTCGCGAGGGTACCTCTTAGTGCATTTTCCATTTTCCATGCAAGATGCATGCGGATTTCGAGCACTGCATGGCCCATGTACCATACAACTCTTGATAGTTTCAAACAGTTCAGGATCATCTTCTGGATTTGGAAATTCAGCACAAACTAACTGGTCAACTTGAGCGCAAGTACGGATTTTATCCCCACCTTTAAGAAAGAATAGTACATGCATATGTGGGAGACCACGTTTTTGAAATTCAATAGTGTATACGTGGGCAATTTTTTGACCAAACACTTTACTTTTTCAACCTCCTTCATCAAAGCCTTTCTCTTTAACTCGAAAACACGGGCAACCAAATCAGGACGGTTAACAGCGGTTTGATGAGGCAATAGAGCTGAAGTAATTTCCGGCCATTTGGGATATGCAGTCATGGTGAGAAAAATATCAGGGTGATGGTTATTTCTTGTGATAGCCATTGAATCTTGAAATATCTCAAACATATGTCTTGGGCTACCAGTGAACGAAGATGGCAAAATAAACCTTTGACCAATTTGATCAGGGTTCAAGCCATCAGGACCAATATCAGTCAAATCCTGGTATAGAGAAGAACGAAGTCTCGCTTGATTAAGCTTATAGTATGTCAATCGATTCTGCTCAGTTGCTGCCCAAGCATCTACCAAGAACTCCTAAAATAATTTTTCTCCTCTCAAAATGGTTGAATACTCTGCTGTACGCTCAAATAAACGGTAACTATAAAAATCCATTTGAGTTAGTCGCTCTACCGCAGGTCGATTATTTTTCACATCCCACTATTTCATCTCAGGTTCCCATCCAAGTTCTCCATGTGGGAATAGCAAGACGTAGTGTAATGGCAAATACGCTGGGTGACATTCGTTAATTTGCATCAATTGATTATCTCCTCTCAAATGCAAGACGATATCTCTCATGCCGCTGGCTTTAGATCCATCTCCTGGTATAACTACCGCAATCTCATCTGCCGTTGGTAGATTATACGTTCGTCGATCTTTTGACGAACTATAGTGAAGATGGGCTGGTAGAGTTTGTCCTGCCACGTCCAGTTGATCCAGAATTGCATATGCTTGACGAAATTTATCCACAAATGGATTAACTTGCAATAGAGTTTCTTGGATAGTTTCTAATACATCCCTTCTCAACTGCTCATTGTTACGATTGCGAACTTCCAAAGCTGAAGTAGGCTCAAAAATATATAGTTGTGCATACTTTGCATTTTTTCCATGTTGTGGCAGTAGTGAACCTGCTCGATGCCGCAATTCCCCATGGATAATGAAAGATGTAGGACCGCTTCCAGCAAGTACTCGTGGATCCAATGTAGCACCAAGACTGGTGAAAGCATTGGTTGCATTGTACCCTCGAGCATGCTTTCGAAATGATTTTGATCGGTCATCATCCCCATCATACAATGCTCGAATTGGCGAAGGGGGTGTAAGAAGTGTATGTAATCTGACCTTTCCTTGCAAACAGCAAGTGCCGAATAAGGGACGACTTCTAGAAGATTTTGTCAATCTCTCATCCATCCAATGTAGGGCTTTACAATTTGTACATTCAATATCCATCTTGCTAAGATCATGCCTTCCTAAAGTTTTGTGAGCTCTGCTAGGTCCCTCTAAATTCATAGGCACTTCCACTTCGTCATCCAATCCGTCTTCACAACATAGTTCCACTTGGTCGGTAAAAGTAGGCCTTCAAAAATTAAGAATTATTCGTTGGGAAAAATACGGGTATTTCGAAGATGTTAAAATCTGGGAGATGCAATCGTCCAAAAAAAAAAGGCTTACCAATTCGTGTGCGGGGGGGAAGATGTGTTCAGCATGAAGGATGGAGACATGGTAGTTTGTGCAACCCTTTGTCGCTTGTTTGCTGATTGAGTGACATTTGATCCCTGTCCAAAGCAGTTGAGAGGACGACAATTGGGTGTTATAGAGGGAGAGTTCACATGTGGGATTGGTCTTGAACATTCCATGGTTTGATCTATTTGCGACCGTTGTCCCGATTGAATTCTCTCTCGGTCTCGACGTGCACGTTGGGCCAATGTTGCTTTTGATATCATATTACCGCTAGTTACCTAGAATATCATTTTTACGTCAATTTTATCTTCATTGGAATGGGGTAGCGATGTTTGGCTATTACTTTCAACCCTCCTTACTTTTATAGAAAAGTATTGATAAGTTTAAAACCAGTACTCCTCATAAAAGTAGAAGTACCACTACCACATTAGCAAGTTCATTGGAAAGGGGAATTGATTTTTTTTTTCTAATGAAAAATCTATATAATGTGGGTGTGTGATACCTGTGAGTTTTCCTTTCCACTGCATACATACATTGCCTTCCCTTTTCTAGTCATTGCTTCTACTCTTTGTATTTCTTGTTAAAAGATACGTATAATGTATTAGGGTTACTAAATAGGATTTGCATACAAATTTGTATTTGTATGGCGGCTTACCTTGTGAACATGGAGGGCAATGTTGCTGTCTTGGAGAGGTTGAACCTGTACGTATTAAGTCAATTGAGAAATAGCACAAATTAAAAAGCATGGTTAGAAGTTGTAGATAGTTGACAATGTTTTTGATCCATAAGAGTCTTTAAAAGTAGTAGTACCACACTATCTATCAAACTATACTCCTTAAAAAAGTAGCAATACCACATAAGCAAGTTGATTGGAAAGGGATATCGATGTTTTTTTTTTTTTTGTCTAATGAAAAATCTATATAATGTGGGTCAACGTGTGAAACCTGTGAGTTTTCGTTTCCATTGCATACGTACGTTGCCTTCTCTTTTCTAGCCATTGCTTCTACTCTTTGTATTTCCTGTTAAAAGATACGTATAATGTATTAGGGTTACTAAATAGGATTTGCAGAAAAATCCGTATTTGTATGGCCACTTACCTCGTGAACATGGATGGCAATGTTGCTATCTCGAAGAGGTTGAACCTTTACGTATCAAGCCAATTGAAAAATAACAGTTATTGAAAAGCATGGTTAGAAGATATAGATAGTCGTTCATTTTTTTTTCCGTGATTCATAAGAGTCTTACATTTGGATTTGGCAAGTGTTGTTCCGATCTCCGAGCAATGCTTTGCTTTAAAATTCGTTATCGGTCTCGTCGTGCACGTTGTGCGAGTGATGCTTTTGATAGCTCTTTACCATTTTGTGCCTAAAGTATGTGTAGAAGCAAATCTTTAGAATTTTCTTTTGTAATCCCAATACTCCAAACAAAATTAAAACACTATCAAACTGTAGTTTTGTTAGTTGACTCCCGATGTTTTTTTCAAAAGAAAGAAGATATGCCTAAAGGTGATACCTGTGAATCTTCCTCTCCATTGCCCACATGTGGTGCCTTCCCTTTCCTAGCCATTGCCTTTAAGTTCTCTAATCCCAAGATTGAAAGATGCCTAATGCGAGGGAAAGAACCCAAAAGATTGGGATAAGCTAATTTGATATAAACAGTAAAAGGGTTACAGATAATGAAAAATGATACCCAAAATTCTCATTCCAACATTTCAATATTAATTTTAATTTGACGGAAGCCTTATTAAACAGACGGATATACCCACTTCCAAACTAATCAAATGAGAAAAGATATGCACAAAAACTAATCAGACTAAGCTTCCAAACTAATTAGGTGAGGAAAGATATACACAAAAACTAATCATGCCTTAATGTTGGAGATGCTCATGAAATGAATTGAATGACTAACCTATACTATACCCCAAAGAGCATTCTCACCGCCACTGTGTTAGAGATGCTGAAATCCAAAAAAGGCATTATTAGAGACAGGACCACACCAAATCTAGAGGAGCTAGTTATAGAAAATCAGATACAAACCTTAATTATTTAGTTACATTGAAACCACACATATTTTACAATCACCTTGAATGCAAGCAATAAAAATATGAGAAAATGTGTGATCTATTACCCCTCAACCCATTACTAAGGAACTGAAAACCATATATTTAGATACCCATACCCATTAATGCGTGACCTATTCACATTTACATTATGGATTATATTTATGTGTGATGATAAAAAAATGTTGTTTCTAACCAAACTATAGGTCAGACAGTTACTCATATAACCACCCCTATGTAAAATTTGGTTTCCCCAACAACTAATTAAACAAAGAACATAGAGAAAATGAGACATATAGAGAGTGATTCGCACACAAAATTAACTTACCCATATCTTAATCAAAAAGCCAATCACTCTACCTACTAAAACCATTCCAAACAACTAACCAAGTAAGCAAATAATTGAGTCAGCGACATCAAGTGAAGGGTATCAACGTACATAGTTTAAAGTAGTTCCATCGATGCACCAATTGTTTTCCAAATCCTCCACATCTGATTCAATTAAAACCAAATCAAAATTTTGGCCAAATGAAACTGGACATTTTAAGAACTTGAGAAATGATTTATTCTATTTCCTCATCCATTTCAAGTTTTCAATGGGATCTCAAGTTTTCAATGGGATGTCATAGAACTAAAGATGAGCATAGAATGGGCACATTAAGTTTTTGAGTAACTCAGTTATACCCTCTCGAAACAAATAGCCACTTCAATTCACCTACCTATTTAGAAGGCTTACAAATTAGTGGGTCAATTGTTGCTTGAGCATCCTCAACTGTTACCCGATCATCCTCATGCGTCTTGACTATTTTGGTCACTGGAAACACATGAATTTCATTCTCTCTATTCATCCCGTAAATGAAACATAAAAGAACGAAAGATACTTCACAAAAAATGCCAGAGAGAAAAAGGTCACAGTGTAGCATAATAAAAGAGAGATTTTTATAAAAGATGCCGGAGGATAAAAGATGCCAAAGCAAAAAAAGGTAAAAAATGGTAGAGGAAAAAATATGCCAGAGGAAAAATCATATAAAAACAAACACATCAAACCAAAGACAAAAACTAACCATCTGTTATTTCCCACATTACGGTGCCATAACAATAGCCGAAGTAGGTCAATTTTCTTCTAATACTAATAGCGTACTTCTAATACTAATCTACTTTACCAGGAAATGATGAATTGATAAATTGACGTGGTACTGAATTAGGAAAATTAGGAAAAACACAGAAAATCTAAAGGCACGGCTCGAACATATGTGATTAAAAAGAAAACCATCCAATCCAAAAAAAAAAAAAACATTAATAATACCTCGAATTGAAGCTCGACACAGAATTTCTCTAAATATATTTTTGCTGATCTTTCCTGCAGTAAAATATTAAAAAGTAAGAGGAAGGTAGAAGAAAACAACAAAGTTAGAATTAACGTAAAAGATCTAAGGTTGACAAAAAAATAAAAACTATTCCCTCACACTCATATTTTTTTCTCCCAATTTTTGGTAAAACTAACCCAATATGTGTAAAAATTGTTCAAGAAAAAGATCGAACTTGCATGAGAACTGAAAAAAATCCTTCAATGTTTGAATCCCTTGCATGAGAATTGGAAAAAATCGTTCAAGAAACTCCAAATTTTCGACAAAAGAAACGCAATTTGAGTAAAAATTATTCAAGAAAAAAAATCGATCTTGCATGAGAACTGAAAAAAATCCTTCGATGTTTGAATCCATTGCATGAGAACTAAGAAAAATTGTTCAAGAAATCAAACTTACCTCACTATCGGAAATGGTCGTTCAGAAGTTAAAAAACGTGGAAAAACGTATTTCTGTGAAAAAAATCGTGTGTTGGTTTCCACATATGCTTGTGTAAAATCGTTTGTTGGAAAATCGTTCAAGCAGCAGGTTGTCTACTAATCGTTCGCTCGGAAAGTCGTTTGTGAAAGCAACTAAATCGATCTTGCATGAGAAGTGAAGGTTTATTCGGCTAGGTAAATTGCAGGTTTCCTTTCCTTTAGTTTGGAAAATTTGGTAATGGTGGCAATATTATTTCCCGAAATCACCAGGAATGAATCACCCAAAATCTCATATTTCTTATAGATTTCCACTTATGATTCCATTGTTTCGGCTAGGTTAATAGAAGTTTAAATCAAATCTTAAATCTTATGCGATAATCTCACCCTCCCAAAATCTCGGCATCTAGCAATACGTGATTGGGATTATAAAGGAATCTTAAATCTGTCGGCTAGGTTATGACTCCGAAATTGTGGCCATTTAGTAGTAATCAAAAACCAAACCGAAATTGTGGCCATTTAGTAGTAATTTTTTTTCCAAATTTATCCCTCGGTTTTGTACACTGTAATCTCAGCCGTTGAAAAAATGTGTACCGATCCTAGGGTTTAAAATATAGGAGACAATTTAGGGGATTCAAAAACCACCCTGTCATATTATATAGATATATATATACACTTTATATCTAACGAGGGATCCCGCACGGGCTTACCGTGCAGGACTCCCCTTTCCCAATCAAATTGTGACGATCCGAGTCGCTCAATGTGTTCAGAACGTGATTTTAAGGGTATCCGTGAGAAATCAACAAAAAAAATAATCGGGAAGGGCTTGATCCGAGCAGTTTTTTACTGAATCGTTCAATAAAAAACTGTTCGAATCAAGCCATTCCCGATCATTTTTTTTGTTGATTTCTCACGGGTACCCTTAAAATCACGTTTTGATCACTTTGAGCGGCTCAGATCATCCCAATTTGATCGGGAAAGGGAAGTCCCGCACGATAAGCCCGTGCGGGATTCCTTATGGGAACCGGACTCTATATATATATATACACACACACACACACACACAGAGTCAGGTTCCGGTGAGGGATCCCTCATTTTTTAAAAATGTGGGACTCTCCTTTCCGATTGAATTTCGATGATTCGAGCCGCTCAAAGTGATCAGGAAGTGATTTTAAGGGTCCCAGCGAGAAATCAGCAAAAAAAAATGACCGGGAAGGGCTTCATCCGAGCAGTTTTCATTGAACGGTTCAAAAAAAACTGTTTGGATGAAGCCCTTCCCGGTCATTTTTTTTGCTGATTTCTCGCGGGGACCCTTAAAATCACGTTCTGCACACATTGAACGTTTGAATTTTCAAAATTTGATCGGAAAATGAAAGTCCCGCATTTTAACAAAGTGAGGGATCCCTCACTTGATAATTTTTGTGTATATATATATATACGGGGCGGTTCTGGGGACACCCAAAAAAATACTTTAAAAAACACCTCATAGTTCCCGATCAAATTTTGATGATCTGAGCCGCTCAATGTGATCAGAACGTGATTTTAAGGATACCCGTGAGAAATCAGCAAAAAAAATGACCGGAAAGGGCTTGATCCAAACAGTTTCGAACAGCTTTTTATTGAATGGTTCAAATAAAAACTGCTCAAATGAAGCCTTTTTCGGTCATTTTTTTTGCTAATTTCTCGCGAGCACCCTTAAAATCACATTCTGCACACATTGAACGATTCGGATCATAAAAATTTGATTGAAAACTATGAAATTGAGATTTGGGGTGTTTTTTTAGGTGTTTTTTTGGGTGTCTCTTGAACCATCCCAATATATATATAAATATATTCATGTAGGATTAATACAAGTAGCTGTTAAACCACTTACAAGAAAAGGATTAAATTCCTCAGTACTGCTGTCTTTGAGAGACAGTAGATTTACGGTTTATAGTATATATATATATATATATATATATATATATATATATATATATATATATATATATATACGGTCCATACCGTCCACACCTCTCATTTTCCAATCATATTTTGATGATCCGACCAGTTCAATGTGTGTAGAACGTGATTTTAAGAGTACTCGCGAGAAATCAGCAAAAAAAAAAAAGAACGGGAATGGCTTCATCCGAACAGTTTTTTATTGAATGATTCAATAAAAAACTATTTGTATGAAGCCCTTTCAAGTCATTTTTTTGCTGATTTCTCACGAGTACCTTTAAAATCACGTTTTGATCACATTGAGCGGCTCGAATCATCGAAATTCGATCAGAAAATGGGAGGTTCGGATTGTAAGAGGTCCGAACTTGATCAGGACTGATATTAGGAACAATGTCAAACTCATGAGGTCCATAACTTAAGTGCGCTATACTTAAAACGTGATTTTAAGGGTGCTCATGAGAAATCGGCAAAAAATATGACCGGAAAGGGCTTGATCTGAGCAATTTTTCATAAAAATGCTATAAATGCATTTTATGAAAAATTGTTTGGAACAAATCTTTTCCGGTCATATTTTTTTCCGATTTCTTCAATGTACCCTTAAAATCACGTTTTGCGCACATTAAACCGATTCAGATCATCAAAATTTGATCAGAAAAAGGGGAAGTCCTTAACTTAACAAGTGTAAAAATGGGAACCGTGCGGGAGAGCGCGATAAATTATATGTACTCTAGTTTTTGGGAGTCCAAAAGCGATGCCAATGAAAATGGATGAGGAGCGTGGCCTTTAACAAATCTTGGCATAGCTTGCCGTGAGAGGAGGAGGAGGCATGTTCTTCACTGTTGTCTCCAATCGGGGGACGAGAGAGAGAGAGATGGGTGGGGGGAGCGTGTTTGGAAAGTAGGCTAAGGGGTGGAATCTTTAGGGTTTCAAACAGGGGGTATTTTCGACATTTCATCTATACCTTGAGGCTTATTTGGGAAGATTGGGATTTATGTTAAGTTTAAGAAAATGAATTGAATTAAAATTTCGGTTCTTCTAAGAGCATGTATACAAGACTAGGTAAATAACAGTTTTAACTATTTTACCTACTGAAAATGAGAAAAGCCCCCGATAGCAGGCTCTGTAAACATGCAGGTAAAGTACCTCAAGCTACTATTCCTCAGTAAATATACCAATCCACTATTCACAAGTAATCCTTTATTTTATTATCTCTCTCTCTCTCTCTCTCTCTATCTCTCTCTCTCTCTCTCAAGAGTCTCCCCTGAATCAGAGTCTAAGAGCAAGTTTACCAGATGATGTAAAATGGTCATTTAAGCTATTTTATCGAAGGAGAACAGAAAAAACAAGTTGCAGTAGATGAGATAAAATAGCTTTGAAGAATTGGTTAGCTATTAATACAGAACAACTGTTCATTCGGAATCCCATTTGTTTGATTATTTAATTCTATCCCTCTCCCTTTCCCCCTCTCTCTCATATCCTCTATCTCATATTATAGTAATAGGATAATGGAAAAGATTGAAAAAATGTGTATTTTTATAGAGAGTGTTAAATAGATAATGTTGGTTTGAAAGATATGGTAAAATAAAAAATGTACACTGTTCACAAGTTTTTTTTAACTAATTACTAATAAACTTGCTCTAAACAAACAAACAAACAAACAAAAAAAGCTCCACTAAATCAATGGTTGGGCATGAAACGAAGCTGATGAATTAAATCAAAAACTGAAGCTGATGATATCCAACCCCTTCTTAAAAGCATCCATTGATCCAGTGCACAAATCCAACCCCTTGCTCAACAAATCCCCCACCCCACTTGGCCTCGGGTTCGAAAATGACAATGGTGATTTTCCCATATAATCCACCAACATCGGCAGAGACATCGCCCACTTCGACACCGCTGCACCACCACCCGTCAACGAATTCGCCTTCTTCGAAGTAAGTCTCTTTAGAGACTTGTCCACGAAATTGAAATCGGAATCTTTGATCAATTGCCCATTTTTCATTTTATATATAACATATAGATATGGAAAAATGATTTTGACACTCCCTTTTTTGTTAACGTCACTCCCCTGCAAGTGTATTTTCCAAAAATACACTTGCGGGGGAGTGACATTAACAAAAAGGGAGTGGCAAAATTAAAAGTCTAGATATACAACAATTGTAATATTTTCTATTACTTAATGTATAGAGAGAAAACTATAGAGAGGCTGCTGTAGTGTGGAAGTAAAAAGTGGATGGGTAAAATAGATTTTGTACCTTTTTGAGTAGATATTTTACCTAGTGTTGGTGTACATGCTCAAGGACAATAAGGAAAAAATAAAATAAGCTATTTAAAGTAAGGAGCTGCCACATGTTTCTGTTCCCGTAGACACCTCTCAAACGGGCATCACTATATAGATTGATCGTGTTTGTTTGGTTCCACTTCAAAAACCAAGATCGTGGATATTCTCATGGCTAGGAATATCGGCACACGATAGTGGTCATCATCAAAATAGAGTCGCCACCTAATTTATAAAAACTAGAAAAAACAGATAAAGATTCTGGGTATGGGAGCCAATGGTACAATAAGGGAAAGGTGTTAGGCACCCCTCTTTGCCCAGTCGTGAGACTGACCCATAATCATCCAACACGCGATTAGTACTTGCTTTATTTGATTCTAAACACATAAACTAGTTTTAGCCTTTAAACAGTTGATATGGTGAGCTAGAACAATAATGAAAGCATGCATCAGGAATTAGCAGAGAACAAACAGGCTGTCCCAGAGAATGGATCCCTCGGCCGGTGAATAGATGTCACGGTTGACGAATCCTTCTGGCTTGATGTATCGGCCGTGGGAACGGTGTCCCAACTGATATTCTTCCTCACACCAGAATACGAACAGTTAATAGAAAGAACTAATTAAAAGCAATAAACGGAAATTAAGTCAAACCACAGGCCCCTGGGCCTCACCACTTTGATCCCTTAGAGATTGGTTGCTTGGATTGCGATTGATTGCAGATAATAGTGGTTGATTGTGGTGGTTAACTTCACAAAACCCTAGAACAAAGTGAGTTCTTTGGGGGTTTTCACTTTTGGATATGGCTACTCATTGGAGGTTAAGGCTTTTGTAGAGGATTTGTTAGAAGATGATTTCTATAGAGTTTGGGGGCAGATCATAGAGTGGAGAGATGTGTATTTTGGAGCTCTAGAGGACCCCTATTTATAGTGTTTCGAAGGACCAATCAAATGGACGAGATTAACCCAATTGATATGGAAGTTTAGGGCTTCAAGACCTCTATGGTAAGTGTATTTGTAGCCTCGAAGTAATGGTTCGTGGCTACTAGGGTTTGGGCGAACAGATCGAAAAGCTATTGAACATTCCAAAATCTAAAAAGCAACGATCTGCTGGCCGCCAAATGGATGTCTCGGCCGCTCAATGGATTTCGCGGCCATAAAAAGGATTCTTCAGCAAAAGGCCAAATTTCGCGGGCTTGCTGCGGACACTCCCGAACTCGATTTTGCGTGTTCTTTGGACCGTTGGAAAGCTTGTTAAGTTTACTTTCTAACTTAAGTACTTTGGATCGAATTTATTTAGTACGTCAAAAGATATGATGATTTTACTCTTTGTGGGTCAGAAAATGGATCATTTTGGTAAAATTCTCGTATCTCCCTCATTTCAAATTGGTTTAAGGCTTATTATATATTAATAAAGAGGGTTTTGAAAGTACTACAAGATGGTGAAATCCAACCACAAAAATAAGGAAGTTTAATTTATGAAAAATGGGCTGAAAGTAGACTTAATTAAAGATCGATGATGCTACCAAGGCTAAAACACATGTCAACACATTTCTATCCATTCTAAGTGTCGTTTGGCACTCCTATCACCTGTTCCAAAGTGTTCCTAAATCCCTTAAGAGTTCCACAAAGTTCCTAAGGTTTTCATGAAGCCAACCACAACAACCACATATCCTATTCATCATCGGGATGGTTCCCAAGGTGGAACTTGAAATAATCGTTGAGCCAAATTGAGGTGTCAACAGTTCCTTTCTGGTCTAAGTCAACTTTTTGTGTCCGCTGTGCATAGCATTTTGCAAAATGACAATACTAACCTTACTTTTTTTGCTTCTCCTTGAAGAACTCCTCTTTTTCTCAAACTACACGACAATGGCTGCAAAATCCCCATCCTTCCCATCTCTGGAAAAACCCTCTCTCTCTCTCTCTCTCTCTCTCTCTCTCTCTCTCTCTCCCTTGGCCTAATTAATTTGTTTCTCAGGAAATCCCTTTTCTCTGTATTTTTGTTCATTTCGACCTAATTAATTTGTTTCTCTTGAAACTCCATTTTACCTTTCATTGCGAGGAGGAGAGGAGAGAGAAATCTGAAAAAAAAAATGGGTTTATTGCTTCTTTTTTTGAATGGAAAAATGTTTGGATTTTGAGGGTAATTCAAATTTCAAAATATAGTAGCAAACATAGAGAAATCCCACCACGCTTCGTACGTGTTGAGAGAAAAGAGATTTGAAAGAAGCACAAACACTGGTTCTTTAATGAAGGGGCAAAGGGTTTGAGAAAATGGGTGTTTCTTAAGAGCTTGGTTTCCATTTGAGAACGAGATCATGGGCTCTTTGCTTTCTCTCCTCAATGGTGTTGTCTTCTACTACTTCCTCCATAGCTAAACTTTAAAAAAAATAAAATTGTAAGCTTAATGATTGTTCGAATTAGTATGTGGCGTTTTGAATGGATGAGGATGAGGGCTTTCATGGGTTTTGTGAATCAATTGGCTTTGAATCAGTATGTGGTTGATATTGGGAGGTGGAGGTTCCGCTGTTCAAACCGGTGATGGGTTTCTCGTCGATTGCTATTTCGATCGGCAACGTTTAATAACTGTTCTGGAAATTTCAGAGAAGAATAGTATGAAGGTCAATATGGTCATTTGGTTCTTAAATTGCAATAACTTCAGTACATGACATCATTGCATTGGAACTCTCATAAAGTAGCTCAAAAAAGAAGTGCGTGCACACCACTATTATCCGCCCTGTGGGGCTGACGGTAGATTTAGCCTTAAAAGTTTAATTTAAATTAAGTTTAAGCACAATAGAACGCAGCTTAATGTAGCGAAAACACAAGCCTATATCAACCCGAAATGTGCACTGGAAGTCTGGAACTATCTTTGTGGAGGCTCCGGTTATGACCTCGGTAATCCTGCCAGATCGTCATCAACTAGGGTCTCATATGGGTTCGGTCCGCGGAACGGAATTGGTGGGCCATAGCGCGTATCCTTCTATCTCGTTTCGGTATCGAGTCTCCTGTTAACGCTTCGGGGTGTCACTGAAGTATGCATTCCGTTAAGGTCTCTGGAGAGAATGAAGTATACTAAAGAGGGACCAGGAGCGATACGTGGCAGATAGGACCACCTAGGTCAGGTCTAGCCATGTGCTCCGTAACCGTCTTATCCGGTGCGTCATTTGTGATGTCACCCGAGGCAGTTACCTGAGCGTGACTTCCACGCGCTACCTTGGAGGCCAAGTAAACCTAGATCTATAAATACAAAGGGACTCCAACCAAAAGAGGTATGCCATCTTTCCCTAACCCTAGATCTACTTTCTCCTCTGAGATCTAACTTGATCGTCGGAGGGTCACTGGGCTATCCTAGCCCTAGTGACTTGTTGCAGGATCAAAGGCGGTTGAACGGAGCAACGGAAGAGCGGTACTGATTCAGGCAAAGGTCCCTCCAAATCTGAACCCCTACAATTGGCGACTCTGCTGGGGACCTAGCCATCAATCCAACATCAACTTTCATCTTCCCTCTCCTACTTCATTCAACGTTCCTGAATCAAACATGGTGGAGATCGACGATACGCATCACGGTGGAACCGCCCATGGGCTAGGTTCCCTCGTGGATCACAGCCTGGCTTCCGGCGGAGCAGCCGCCCTGGGAAAGACCCATGTATCCGTCGGAATTGGTGCCGGAACGTCAGTTCCAGAAGCAGGACCATCCTCCGAGCTCCACTCCTACATCCGCCATCTTGAGCAGAAAATCGACGATCTCACAACGGTGATGGAGCGCGACAGACACGTCTGAGATGAGTTGGTGGAGATTAAACACCTCCTCCAAATCTCCCCATCTCATTCCTTTGGAAGTCGCAACGGAAGGAAGGACCGTCATACCCCCCCTCGTAGCCACGAAGCCGATCACCTGCTAGAGCAAAGACCCCGCCCTTCCGTCAAGGATCATCTCGAGTCACCTAGAGCAGCGAACACCCGAGCCTTGAGGGACACGTCGCACAGGGACCGTTCCCACTCCCCCGAGCAACTTCGAAGGAGACCTTCGGCCTTCGAAAGGCTCGGTGCTGGGAGTGTCTCTGCCTTCTCCACTCACTCGGTCCAAGTGGGCAGGACAGGCCAGGAATCTACCCCTAGCCTCACAAGGGCAGCCAGGGGAGATGACGGCCTTGTGGAGATCCAGACTAGGGGATACCGTGAGCGCCTAAATGGCTCCGGTCCCAGAAACCCCATCATCACAAATCCCTGCGGCGCACACAGCAGGAGCTCGGTTACCGAGCGCCTCGAGCCTTCTGCTCGGGACAGCTACCGCCACCATCGCCAGGAGCGCTTTCCCTGGAAATCGGTTAGTACTACCCCAAATAAAAAGGAATTCGAACGATTGGACAAACTCGTTCCCAAGAAGCGTATAGCGACTGAGCGTCTAGACGCCTCGACCGTTCGATCCAACCTCACCGCGATGCACGACTTACGCGACTCACGACCTCACCCTTTACAAGAGAGATCGACTCGGTTACCCCCCCCAAAGGATTCACCCAACCCAAGATTGCCAAATATGATGGCAAGACCGAGGCGTATACTCATCTGGTTCAATATAAACTCGTCATGTCTCTGTTTCTTCAGAACGAACCCTCGGACGACGCCTTTTTGTTCAAAGTATTTCCTACAAGCCTCGGCAACCTGGGCCTCACCTGGTTCAATCAACTCCCGGCTCGGTCAATCTCTTCGTTTGATTCCATCTGCGATGCCTTCATGGCCCGATTCGTAACAAGCAACAAGCACGAGAAGGAGATCGATTCCCTCTTAGCCCTCCGCAAGAGAAACGATGAAATGCTTCGGCAATACACCGGTCATTACTGGGAACTGTTCAACGAGATAGAAGGTTGCGACGGCGTCATCTCCGCCCGTGGATTCAAGCTCGGTCTCACCTCCCAGGATGAGCAAGTCTATGATGACCTCGCTCGCCATAAGCCAAACTCTATGAAAGACCTTATGACTCGTATCGAGGGCTGGTGCCAGCTCATTGAATTTAAGGCAGAGAGAGGCATCGGGAAGCCAACGAGTTCCAAGCCATCAAACACTTCAGTATCCACGCCGGCCTCCGCACCTGTCTCAACGCCAAAGAAATAGGTCAATACCATCAAGTAGTCGCAGAGAAGAGGACCGAAGCCAAGTGACTTCAATGCCGAGAAAACCGTTTTCACCATTCCTATCTACAGAATCATTGATCAGGTGAAGGACCAGCCCTTTTTCTCCTTCCCAAATCAAAAGCTAGGAACCGAAAATGGAAAAATCAAGAACCCCATTGTCCGATGCAGTTACCACAACGAGCAGGGTCACTTCACCACAGCTTGCAAGCCCTTCAAGGCATACTTGGAACGGCTTGTTGTCGGTGGCCACCTCGGCAACTTCATCGATCACGAGAAGACAACGGCCCGGGCATAACGGACCGAAGCAACCACCGAGGAAGAAGTCCAGACAATCCATGTCATACACAGTCCCCTAAACCTCGAAGCCGCCCGCATCATTCGAGCCGATCTGAACGAAGCTTCCTCCTCCAAACAGGTCATGTTGGTCGATCCCGAACCAAAGCGTCCCAGAACCGATGACGGTTCCAAATGGACCATAACATTCACCGAGAAGGATCTCGACCGCATCCAGCTTCCCCACAATGACGCCCTCGTGGTCACGCTACGCATCGGAACTTTCAACGTCCGTCGCGTCCTCGTAGACCAGGGCAGCTCGGCCGAAGTCATGTACTACTCTCTGTTCAAGGAACTGAAGATCACTGACACCGACCTCCGCCGCTCCGAAGTCCCTCTTATCGGCTTCAACGGAGCTCTTGTCTGGCCCATCGGCACGATTACTCTTCCCGTTCGTGCCGGTTCGGTGACTCTTGAAATGGAATTTGTGGTAGTTGACGTCCCTAGCCCTTACAACACAATTGTCAGACGCACCTGGTTGCATAGGCTCAAAGCGATTGCCTCCACCTATCACCAAGTGGTCCGTTTCATTGGCATTCACGAGCACCAAGAAGATTTGTACGGAGACCAAACTGCGGCCAATAAGTGCTACATCAATGCCGTACGACGTAACAAACAGACCTCCCGGATTAATCTCATTGAAGTCCCCGAGGCCCCAGTTTTGGAAGACGTCGGCAAATCCCCCGACGACAAAACCATAGAAGACGTGGCCATTATCCCAATAACCGAAGACGGTTCCCGTTTCTTCCTTGTCAATTCCTCACTTAGTGATACTGAACGGAATGACACGGTAGCTTTTCTCAACTGGAACATCGAAGTATTCGCTTGGACCCCATACGAGATGCCTGGGATCGATCTCTCCTTCATTTGCCACGAACTCAACATTGACCAAGCCAAACGCCCGGTCTTGCAAAAAGCACGATGGTCCTCTCCACATCATTCTGAAGCCGTTATTGAAGAAGTTAACCGACTCCTAAACACAGGGGCAATCAGAGAAGTTCAGTACCCTAAGTGGCTGGCCAACACCGTCGTAGTTAAGAAAAAGAATGGCAAATGGCGAGTCTGCGTTGATTACTCAAACCTCAATGACGCCTGCCCAAAGGATTTCTTTCCACTCCCCCGTATCGACCAGCTCGTCGACGCCATCTCCGGTCACGAGCGTCTTAGCTTCTTGGATGCCTACCGGGGCTACCACCAGATTGCCATGAGTGAAGGCGATGTAGAGAATACGGCCTTCATTACCCCCCATGGCATCTTCGGATACCTGGTTATGCCCTTCGTTTTAAAGAACGCCGGGGCCACTTTTCAGCGAATGATCACCAAGATGTTCGAAGCACTACTGGGCGACACTATGCTGGCCTACATTGACGATATGGTGGTTAAAAGTTTGCGCGCCGGTGATCATTTAACTCACCTCGCCGAAGTCTTTGAGATACTCAAGAAACACAAGCTCCGCCTCAATGCCGAAAAATGCGTCTTCGGTGTCAGCTCCGGCAAATTTCTTGGTCACCTCGTCTTCCAACGCGGTATTGAGGCCGACCCTTCCCAGATCCTCGCTATTACTCAACTCTCGACCCCCCATAACAAAAGAGATGTTTAGCGTTTAACCGGCATGGCCGCAGCCCTGAACCAATTTATAAGCCGCTCCTCGGATAAATGCCAGCCATTTTTCGCACTTTTAAAAGGTAGCCGACGGAGCTTCAACTGGACAAAAGACTGCGACCGAGCCTTCCAACAACTGAAGGAGTATATTTCCAAAGCTCCCCTCCTCGTCACTCCTCGGGACCAAGAGGACCTGTTCTTCTACCTAGCTGTCTCTCAACACGTTGTCAGCTCAGGTCCTCATTCGCCAGGAGAATCGGGATCATCAGCCAATATACTATTCCAGCAAAACAATGACTCCTGCCGAGACGCGTTATCTACCATTAGAGAAACTCGTCCTTGCCCTCGTCTCAGCCTCCAGGAAGCTCGCTCCCTACTTCCAGTCACACTGTATAATTGTCCTTACCGAGTACATTCTTAAGTCTTTCCTCCAGAAGGCCGACCTCTCCAACCGAATCTCACAGTGGGCCGTTGAGCTTGCCAATTTTGAAATCCATTTTCAGCCTCGGACAGCAGTAAAAGCTCAGGTGCTTGCCGACTTCATCGCCGAGCTTACACCACCCACTACAACCGCTTCGGCTCCTACCCCGAGCACCGAGGCACTACTCCAGGCCAACCCTAGCACAGCATGGCAGCTTTTTCATGGAGACGTTTGGAAAATGTACGTCGATGGCGCTTCCAACAGCGGAGGCGCCGGTGTAGGCATCGTCCTCCTCTCACCCTCCGGTGTCCTACACGAAAGCTCAATCTCCATTAACTTCCCAGCCTCCAACAACGAGGCCAAATATGAAGCATTAATTTCCGGACTTAAGACCGCTGACGCCATTGGCATTGAAGAGCTTGTGGTTTACAGTGACTCCCAATTAGTGGTTAACCAACTCTCCGAAGAGTATGAAGCTCGGGACGACCGCATGCGTACATACCTCAGCGCCGCGGTCCAACTAATCCAACGCTTTAAAGCAATCAGAATCGAGCACATCTCCAGGGAACAAAATGCCCACGCCGACGCCCTTGCAGGGCTCGCTTCGGCATTCTCATATACTGGTCACCGATCTATTTCCTTCAATTCTATTGATAAGCCCAGTTTCGAGCTCGAGGATCTACAAAAGGAAGTTCTCAACATAGAGCTTGGCCCAAGCTGGATGGATGAAATTGTCCTTTACCTGAGAGATGACTCCCTTCCAGTTGACAAAAGGGAAGCTCACCGACTCCGAAACAAAGCCGCTCTCTTCTGGCTCAATCCCAACGGCAAGCTTTACCGAAGATCATTTACCGGGCCATACTTATTGGTTGCACACCCACATTAAGTCCCGGGCATCATCGAAGAGCTTCACGCCAGAGACAGCGGTTGCCACTCCGGTGGACGATCCCTCGCCCACCGAGCCATCACTCAGGGGTATTGGTGGCCGACAATGAAGAAAGATTCTGAAGAATTCGTCAAGCATTGCAAGAAGTGTCAGATGTTCGCTCCTATTATCCATCAGCTGGCTCGGGACCTCAGCCCTCTCACCAGCCCTTGGCCTTTTTCCCAATGGGGCATGGATATCGTTGGTAAGCTCCCCGTCGCCCTAGGGGGATTCAAGTTCCTCTTAACAGCGACCGATTATTTCTCGAAATGGGTCGAGGCCGCGCCCCTAGTCACCATCGAAGAAACAGACGTCATCCGCTTCGTGTGGCGGAACATCATCTCCCGCTTCGGCGTGCCGTTCGCCATAATTACAGACAATGGAAGACAGTTCACAGGGCAGAAGTATCGGGCTCTGCTTGACGAATACGGTGTCAAATGGGACACATCCACTCCGGCTTACCCTCAGGGCAACGGACAGGCCGAGGCTGCAAACAAGGCAATCTCATCTGGACTCAAGCGACGACTCGAATCACGACGGGGAAAGTGGGCCGAAGAGCTACCCAGGGTACTCTGGGGCTACCGTACCACTCCTCGGTGATCCACCGGTCGCACTCCCTTTTCCTTAGCATTTGGCATGGAGGCGGTCATCCCTCTCCAAGTCGGACTCCCAACAATGCGCACGGAAAACTTCGATGAGTCGGTCAATAATAACAGCATTGCCTCGGACCTTGACCTAGCAGAAGAAGAGCGGGAAAATGCAAGGATCAAGCTCGCCTCATACCAACAGGAGGTTGCCAAGGGTTACAACCGAAGCGTCCGCCTCAGGTCATTTAAGGCTGACGACCTTGTCTGGAAGAAGGTGGTGGAGAAATCCAAGAAGCGAAAACTAATGCCCAATTGGGCGGGCCCCTACCAAGTCCTCAAGCACCTTGGATCAGGAAACTACAAGTTAGAAAAGTTGGATGGTTCCCCCATTGCCAAAACATGGAATGCAATCAACTTGAAGAAGTTCTACAGATAGAGCTCGGTTTCCGAAGCTCGCTTAGTCCTTATTGTGTCGAATTTTCTTTTAACAAGTTTGGATGGCAATTTGCTCATGTATTGGCAGCACTCCCTGTTTGAATGAGAATTCTTTCTTTGGCACTACTCGTACAATTTGAGTCTGATTGCTTAAATTATTTACTCGGCCCGTTCTCGCCCGGACCGTTTTATACCGACTTCAGAGATATTGTTCTCCCATAGGTGATACCCTCGGATAAAATTCCCACCAAGTCGTCTAGGCCCCTTCGGTCGTCTGGATTTCTGGTCACTCGCCTTAAGGATACTCGGCCTCCCCCCGAGCCCCTTATACCGACTCACCAGAAGTTTCCACTGCTCGAACCGGCTGTGTCACGAACCTATGGCACAAACCATACCCTTTCGTGACCCCGGCCTACGTCCCCTAGCAGTAATTTCATCTCGCGTCCACTCGTTAAGCTCATTTCTACTAACAAGGGGCGTGCTAATCAAAAATTCATTAATTGTTACTGGTTCGGTCCCTACTGACCCTCCTGTAAGTGGAGGCTCCGGATCAGATCACTTTCTTGATCAAACATCTTTTTATGCTTGGCAAAACTCCTTGGTTAAACGCTTCGGCCAAACTTGTTTCTACAAATTCTCCAAGTCCCACCGAAGCAAGGGCATCATAACCCAAGGGGCAAACCAATCATACAAGCATTTCAAAGATAAACATTCAAGAAAAGAAAAGCATTCATTCACAAACCATAAACAAAAGTTAAACTACTTCGGTATTAAACAATTACAAATCCTGGAACGGCAAATTCCAAATGTCCAGAGCCGTCCAGTCAACCGACTATTCAAAAAAAGAGAGATTAAAGTGTTAAGTTTCAAGGGATAAAGTTCCTATGCATCATCGTGCGACAGGGGCGCTGGGGTCAACTTGCTCCTCGGACGCTTAGGGCTCTGCGTTCGGCACTTGCTCGTTTTCTTCCTCTGGCAACACGAGCTCTTCAGGAGGGGGATCAGGCAAGGTTCGAAGCTTGGAGCCCTCTGGCAGAGTAAGCTTGCTTATCAAAGCTTCATGCCCGAACCGAAGCCCGTCCAAAAACCGATCTCTGAAGAGCTCGGCCTCTATCTCCCGGACTTATTTCTTATATTCTACTCCGGCTGCGTCCCAGCCTTCATCGTAGCCTTTGCTCCTCGCAAATTCAACTTCCTGAGCTCCAGTAGCCCTCAAGGTGTTGGCATCCTCCTCAGCTTTTGTGGCCCTCCCCTCAGCAGCCACCCGTTCCCGGTCGCACCTCTGGAAGTTGGCCAAATAAAGGTCACAGGTCTCCCTTGCCACCTTCAGGTCATCCTCTTTCTGGGCAAGGGTCTTCTTCAGTAGTTCTATCTCCTGCTCCTGTGCCTTGCATCGGTCGTTCACCACGAGCGCCCGAGCCCCGGCCTGCCAACGCAATTAAAAATGATCAAAATTCAACATTCAATCAAGGGGGTCAGAGAAAAGTAACTTTCAAAAGTGCCTACGCTATCTCTCCCGTCAGGTCCTCGGTGCAACCATCAACGACTCGGGCATCCTTCGGAAGAATACACGACCAAAGCAACCCAAATGCCGTCCCAATGTTGGAGGATGCACTATTGGCATGATGAATCAGGCGCCCCGCGTAATGACGAACCTCGGGGGCCCACGGAATCTCCCTCACCGGAACACGAACGTCCGCGTCGGTTCCTCCCCTACTCTCCACATCTCCCTCATCTCTTCGGGGTCCCTCTTCATCCACCAAGATCGGCTCCCCGCTCCTTCTTTGTACGAAGGCTTCTTCCTCAGCCCGAGCCCTCTTCTCCGAAGGCTCTTGAGGAGAAACAGGGACTGTCCTCGAAGTTCCAGCCCCCGGTGAGCCAATCGTGATGCCAGCGCCCTGTCCTCGTGGCCTCTGGTGCTGAAGGTTGAGTACTTCCCTTCCCCGACCGCTCATCTCGTCGCTGAGTCCTGTCCTCTCTGGGGTCTCCCGGTCGATCTCTTCTCGGATAACGCCTCGGGGACCAGAATCACCCACTTCATCTTCCGGCATCCTAGCTCCTCCACCTTTTCTCCCCTCTCTTCCTCCTCGGCTCCTCCCTCGACCATGTCCTCGTCCCGCCTGAGGAACACCCTGCTGTCTTGGCTTCTTTTTCAAATAGCCGGTGTAAGTCGGTGTGTATCCGAGCAAGTCAGGTGCATACCGACTCATTATAGGAATGGCATAAGCAGCTGTAATCCGCGCTCGGATAGCCCTTTCCCGAAGCTCTGCAACAACGCCCTCGGCTGAAAGAAAGGCAATGGAAGAATCGGCAATGGAAGAATCAGCAAATGAGAAAAAATGTGTGCTAACATGAATTAAAGGTAAAAAGTGATTTCTACCGACCAGGAGCCCCGGTTTCAAACTGAATCGTGGTGGCAGTGTCAGCACTTTCTCCAGGCCCAAACATAAAATTCCCGGTAACCGACACATAAATGCTGACCCATTCTTCCGAGTCGGGAAGATGGTCAATGAGGAATGTATCATACCCCATCCTACAGGAGAGGTAATATCAATCACTCTCTCGGTTGACTCCAACGAGGTACACACCGAAGAGCTCCTCAAGTCCGAACGTGAGGTTGTATTACCTCCTCAGTTCTACTATGCTTGTGATGATCCAATAGGAGTTCACCGTGAGCTGAGAAGATGTAAGAGAGAGAGCTCGGAGAACCCTTCAGACGAACTGATGCAGAGGGAATCTAACGCCTCCCTCGGTGATGGCCATCAAGGGGAAAATCAGCGCTCCCTCTCGGTGAGGAAGGTCCTTAGGGTCACTGTTCGGCAAAAGCCGAACGTCAATGTCATGAGGAACGCTGTACACCCTCTTGAACTCGGCATAAGAAGCCGAGGAGCCATCAAAATATTGGTTTCGGTATGGGCATGGCCTCATCGCCCTTCTACGTCCCCGAACCTCCTCGGGGGCATCCGCAAATGAACCGGGACCTTGGTTCGAGGTACTTGGGGCTTCCATTTCACGGGGGTCAAACGTCGTCACTTCACGAGGAGCTCTCAAGGTTTCGAATGGTTCAATGCAGTTGATCGGAGTCCGAAAGAATGCCCTCTCCCGAAGTGTCTGGCGAATATCCTCGAGAATTTTGATGGGAGAAGAGCTTGAACTACTGGAACAGTCCGAAGAGAGCTCGATGACCATTTGCTTCTACCTAACCAAGGAAAAGAATACAAAAACCCATTAGCTATATGCTCAGGGAAAAATCAAGGTCTAACGCTCAGGATGAATTTAGGCCTCGGGATGAATCTAGGTCTCAGGATGAGTTTGGGTCTCGGTAAAAGCATGAGCAGCGCTGGAGGAGCCTAGCACCGTCCTGAACCAGACGGCGGCGAGCGGTTGCTCAGCCAGAACGAACGGAGAAAATGACGAGGAACTCAAAAAAAATGGTCAAAACATAAAGATTAAAACAATAAGATCGACATACCTCAGATTCGTATGAGATTTCCCAACCAAAATGCACAAGATCTCGATCAGAAGGTGGAAGATGACGGCGGTGGCAGTTCAACTTTGAAATCTTGGAGGCTCTGTCGATTTCTCTTTCCCCTCTCTTATATATACCCGGGCGGTTTGAGGGGATGCGCGGGAAACGAAGCGTCGTGTGCCGAGCCACTGGATCTTTGACGCGTGGCGCCATCTGACGGATGGGGATGAAAAGTTCTGCACCGAGGTCAGAGCACCGAATCACTGAGCCATTAGGTTCTTGACATGTGTAACCGAAAGGACGTTTCGTACTGATCAACTGGTATTGCACGTGCCAAAGACAGCTGTTGATTTATGGACCTCGACGATGAGCAACACGTGGCATCTAAAGTTGGGAACGATGCTGACGGTCTACGACGTCGCTTCTCTCTTCGGTGATTTTGTGTGTTGGAGGTCGAAAAGTATTATGGATCACAGAAGGGATTAACTCCCAGAAGCAAAGAGCCGGTGCATCAGGGAGTTAAGGGGCTATTGTGGAGGCTCCGGTTATGGCCTCGGTAATCCTGCTAGATCATCATCAACTGGGGTCCCATACGGGTTCGGTCTGCGGAACGGAATTGGTGGGCCATAGCGCGTATCCTTCTATCTCGTTCGGTATCGAGTCTCCTGTTAACGCTTCGGGGTGTCACTGAAGTATGCATTCCGTTAAGGTCTCTAGAGAGAATGAATTATACTAAAGAGGGACCAGGAGCGATACGTGGCAGATAGGACCGCCTTGGTCAGGTCTGGCCATGTGCTCCATAACCGTCTTATCCGATGCGTCATTTGTGATGTCACCCGAGGCGGTTACCTGAGCGTGACTTCCACGCGCTACCTTGGAGGCCAAGTAAACCTAGATCTATAAATACAAAGGGACTCCAACCAAAAGAGGTATGCAATCTTTCCCTAACCCTAGATCTACTTTCTCCTCTGAGATCTAACTTGATCGTCGGAGGGTCACTGGGCTATCTTAGCCCTAGTGACTTGTTGCAGGATCAATGGCGGTTGAACGGAGCAACGGAAGAGCGGTACTGATTCAGGCAAAGGTCCCTCCAAATCTGAACCCCTACAATCTCTTCATTCCACCACACAAAACCATGACCTCTCTTCATGGTTAAAATTTTTTATCCTCTTTCTTCCATCACGCATTCCACCAGACTTTGTTGGAGAGTGATTATCAATTCCTCAAAAGTTAGTCTCCATTTTCTTATACCTATTCACAATAGCAAAACTTTAAATTTTTGATCCGTTGAATTAATTATATCCCCTCTTTGAATGTTGTTTATACTATTTTTTTCCCTCGAAATAGCAAAACTTTGAATTTTTGATCCGTTAAATTAATTGTATCCCCTCTTTTAATGTTATTTATACTATTTTTTCCCCTTGAAGGTTTTTCATTAGGAGTGTAAAGTTCGGCTCTTTTTGGTACGAAAATCTGATGGACGAACTACTAATTGTCCGAAGATTGGTTCAAATTCAGCTTCTTTGGTACAGTATGAAAATTTGGCAAACCAATTATCAAATATTATTTTTTATTTTAGAATTACCTACTTACAATCATCTATTTTTTTTGTTGGTAGTAAATTTTTTGCAAGGTTTTGATTCAAGCAGGTCGCTGCGTTCAATCAAAGCCAAAGATTGGTTCGAGCTCGACTCCTTTTGGTGCAAAAATTTGACGGACTAATTACCAATTGCTTAAAGATTGGTTATAATTCTAGAATTACCTAATTACAGTCATCTTTTTTTTTTTTTTGGTTATGTTTTTTCCTGTTGCTCAAATATTGGTTTTCATTGTGGAATTACCCATTTACAATTATCTATTATGATTTCATTTGTCGTAAGTTAGCGAGTTTCATTTTGAAAGTGATTAAGTAATGTAAGTGTGAGTAGATATATATGATTTAAAACTAGCGCTGTGCCCGTTTGATGCACGAAAACAGAAACAACACATCATAGACATGCATTTTTTTGTTGCTCTGTGCGTCGAACAAGCATAATGCACGTATGATTTTGCTCCACATGCTACCGATTGTGCCATGTACATTTATAGGGTGCGCATGTTAATCTCACCTGTGCATGTAAGTTTTGCCCATGCATAGAACGGGTTGAATGCTAGTATCAATATCCTATGCAAATGTGTGTGAGCCTCCAAACTTCCAATCCTTAATTCTCAGATTTTTTACTTGCTTAAAATAGTAAAGAAAAATCATTTAATGAGTGTTCTACCTAAAACAGAAAACGGACCCCACGTTCAATATCTTTTTAGGAACATGTTAGAAATTCATTGATTAAAGTGATGAGTATACAATCTACCGTGTATAACTAATACAGCTGCTATAAAAGACCTATTACATACAAGGGGACAAATAACACGTCTAAACCAAATGAAGGATTCGAGTCCAGCGATAAATTGATCAGACGGTCATGTGCAAAAGCAGCTCATGCTACTTGTCAATGTCCAGCAGTCACGGTAGTTACACAATTGACAATGCTTCTCGCAGAGACTGATCGATGCCAACCTAGCACGTTTGATGCCACTTTAGTGGCTTTTTTTGCACTTTTGGTAGAGAGCACTGCATACATGGTAGAGCTGTATGCAACTAGATGACCGAGAAGCCAACTACAGCGTAGAACCAGTAGAGAAACAGCAGAACCACACCGTAACCATGGTTATTGAACGATGAACTACTAAAAGCCAAGAAATCATCACTGTAAATACTATCCTACCCACCCTAACTAGCAGGAAACTATAGCTTAAAAAAAATACAACACACGAAAGACATAAACCAATGCATCTCCAGAGCACTGCAACCATGGTTACAACGAGCATGAAAAAGAACAACGAGCACAAAAAAGGACAACGAGCCCAAAAAACCAGATAATTGCAAATATGCTAGACCTAAAGCTCTGACCAGCCCGGATAGGGAAAGGGAGAACGAAGAGGAGATACCGAGACCAATCGGAGAAGGAAGATAGAACGGGAAAGAATAAAGAAAGTTTCGATCCGACGGGGAGGGGGGAAACCTGAAGAGGGGGGCCGATTAGAACAAGGAACAACCGATTGGGCTGGGGAAGGGGAAAGTGGAATAGAGGAGCCAATCGGTTGGGAAAGGAAAGAGAGGGGAAGGCCCCGAGTTGCTCGCCGGGGAGGGGAAATCGGAAATCGGGGAGGCGAGCAATCGGGGAAGAGGGATCGACTGAGGGCAAAAATCCGACAAAAGGAAGCAGACCAGTGAAGTTTCGTTGACCATGTGGAGGTTGGGGAAGCGGCAATCACTGGAAACATATTTTTTTCTTGTACAGCGGTGGGTGGGAGCCGATGGATCTTCCACTCAAAGGAGCAGTGGGACTGGAGTGGATGCTTATTTTTGGGGGTGGGGGGTTACAGTGATGGGAGGAGCAGTGGGGGGAGAGGCGGTAGCCTCCCCCCAAGACCTAGACCAATGGTAGTGTGGTAACGTGCCCTTAAAAAGATTTCGCTCTTTTTAAAGTCGGATCAATAGAGCGCTAAGCGGGATGAGCGCTTGTAATTCAGAGAGTCGCCACTTGGGTTTGAAGGTCCGACATCCAAGGAACTGAATTCGAAACGCTTTATACGCTGTTTTTGATTTGAAAAAGTGAAAGCACCAATCTGTCATAATCATATCTGGGTTTGAGAGCCAAGTTACGAGAGGGGAAGGGTTTTAAGGCACCCCTCTGACCCAATCCGGAGATTGGTCTCTACTTAGGCATTTTGTGAAAATGATTGTGATTCTTCTCTTTATTAATCAATTTTTAGCCAATTAGGGCGGGAGAACAGATTAATGGGGATTAAAACTAGAACAATTTGAAAGATGTGATTGAAATAGCATGGATTGATGAAATAATAAACAATAAATGAAATAAAACCAAACACAGTGAAGAAGGATAAAAAACAGTGCATTTATTTGAAGTTTGACGCGAATAGAAGCCAGCTTGCATGCATGGATTTATGTGCATGTAAGCCAACTGGCGAGCGCCATTCCCACATACACGCGCGTGTATTGATCTCTTCTCAACATGTTTGATTTTATTCCCTTCTGGGCTCTAGACTGACTAGTGCACACCCAGGGGCCAAACCAAGCAATTTATATGTACAGACAACAAATATAAATTATAGACATGATGAATTTAACTGAAATACAACCCTTAAATAGCGGGGGTATTAAAATAGAGACCAAAGGCCTAGCTACCCATGCAAAGTCAACCACTGGTAGTAAATTAACCTGGGCACGCAGATCAAGGACAAGTGCGCGCTTATTCTGATTGAACTTCTAGTAATTGGTGGTGCATGCCTAGGCTCTGAGACATGAATCAGAAACCACTCAGGGGTATTCCAAAGCATCATAAAAGCATATTGAGCTAGTTTTTAATAAACTTGCACATAAAATAATAAATAAATTTTATCATGCATCAAGGTGATTTATAACATAATAAAAACATAAAATGACCAAAATCCCTGTCCCCACGAGGATTAGCACGTGCTACCCATGATAGGCACGCACTAGAAGCTAACCAACGTGTGCAGGTGAGATGGTCACATGGTTCTTGTGACCCTGCTAGCTTTTGGACCAGGATTGGTATTGATTACCAGCCTTGGCCCTGCCAGCCCCCCTCAGGGATCAAAACAAAAATTAGTAAGGTTTTATACCTTTGTTTGAGAATTTGAAAATTGATTTGAACTTTGATGTTTGATGGTTGAAAGTGGAAGGAAAGGATGTTTGAATAGTAATGAGGAATGTGAAATTGGATGGAAAGCACTAGAGACTTGTGCATTTTTCAATCTCTTTAAATTTTTGTAACCCTTTGAAATGGAAGACCAAAGGGGGTATATATAGGAGGATTGAGTGGGTGAGAACATGGAGGAGCAACTAGCCAACAAGTCTGGTTGGCCGTACTTAGTGGAGAAAACTCCTCAAAAGGTGATGGGAGTGGGTGTGCCCCAAACTTGCCAGAACACTATTCAGGTGACGAAATCTGAGCACTATAGGTGTAATTAACCCCTGATGATCACAAGATCTAGCTGGCAAAAATGGGAAAGGGACAGGTATGGACAGGTGCACGCATTACCAAGATAGGTGTGCACGTGTGCCACCTACCACTACGCTGGTCAATAGTCAAAGCTTTGACTGTTGACCACCACCTGGCAAGTTGACTGATGCACGTGGAAGCAAGATCAATGCACGCTGGTCAAACCTAGGGCTAAGGTTTCGGCTCACGGTTTTGGGGTTCAAAAGGGGTTCTAAACACTCCAAGTTCAATCCTTTCCGTTCTCAAGTCTGTTTTTATCCAATTCATCATCGGGGAAATAAGAAACCGAAAAACAAAGTAAATCAATTGGGAGGCTATGGGTAAACCGAAAAACGAACTGCTATGGGTAACATCAAAGATTTCTAGACACCCATCAAGTCTGTCCAAGAGAAATTAAAAAGAAAGTGTACATGTATTTAAAAATACCATGCACCAAGAGATTGAAGACAGGCGGACCATCACAAAATTATTAGTAAGAGAGTGTGGACTCTCGATCGGGAGAAATGAAATCATAGAAGAGTGGATCAACATCGATTGTCGAAGGCAAACTCTCCTGGGAAATAAACTATATTGGACGGAAGGATCGTCGTTGATTGAAATCATAGGCGGCAGACCACTGCTGGGGATTTCTAAGGCCTCGAATTTGAAGAAATCGCTTTGGAATGACCCACAATTGTTGAAATGCACAAAAACATGATCCCATGGGCTAAAGCAAGCGAATAAAACCAATTGGGCCCAGCCAGAAGGTGGATTGGGCCTGGGGCCCAAACTGACAAACCCGCACGCGCGGGACAATTTTTAGGGTTTGGATGCAGATCAAGCCCAGACTCGGCCCACGTTGTTTTTCTTCCTTTTCTTTCCTGGGACACTTCAGAAACAGACTCCAGTCAGTTTTCAAAACTTCAAATCCCCTCACTCTCACAAACTCTCTCAAAACCCAACTCTAACCCTTGATTTTCTTCCAAAATCACCAAAACCAAACGCAATACAATCATCCATGGCCGATCAAGGTGGCAATGGTGGCAGTGGCGATGTGGTGGATCTTCCAATGGACGAGGGGGCAACAATGGAGCTCAAATAGGAAGATCGTACGACAGCAGAGACGACCATGGGCGAGAGTGTAGTGGTAGGAGGAGGCGATGCCGATTGGGCTGACCAGCGGCCAGCGGTTGAAGACGAGGCAGAGCGGCACACGCCTGAGGGGGACTCGCACGCGCCAGAGACATCCAGGGCCGTGGGGCCTAGTGTTGCTGCTGTGGACACTAGCATGGACACGGGAGGCTCATAGACCGTTGGTGGTAGTTTTGAAGGTGCCAGAGGCAGTGGTGCTTGAGGCGGTGATGTCGGGCTGAACGGGTCCCTGCTGAGAGACTCGACGAGGGGTAAAGATGTTGTAGTTGAGGAGGAGGAGACCACGGAGGTTCCGACAGGGCTAGTCGAGTTCCAACGGGCCGAAGGGACGTCGAGCCATGAGCCCCTCTCAAGGAGAGACTTTGCAGAGTTCGTGGATGATGCTACACTCGCTCGGTTGATGCTAGAAAATTTAGCCATTGTATCGACGGTGATAGCTGCCCGGGATGAAAGGCAAAGGGACATTGCACTGGCTCAGGAAGAAGAGCGCTTGAGGGATGAGGCCGAGAGGGCCTGAGTTGAGGGTGAGGATGCCTTGAGAGAGATGGAGGCTGCTGAGAGAGCCAAAGCCGAGGTAGAGTTGCCTAGGCGTATAACAGTGGCAGAGGGCTTGGAGTGTGCCATTTTTTCTACGGCAGCGTACATGCCTCCTACGCCACACTTGTTCGTGCCATCCGGCTTTGCTGCCTGCATGCCACGGCAAACAGACTATGACGCTGAGCTCATTTTGAGAGACCCTGAGTCTTATATCTCGAGGACTTGGACACAGGTACATCTTGAAACCCCTTTTTGTGGTTTACTTTTGCTTGAATGTGCTTGAATTGAGTAAAAGATAATAATCCTTGAAATGTACGACATGCATGCATAACTTGAACCAACCATCTTTTAGAAAGCTTAATCGATCACCTAGAGCTTAAAAATGAACCACTATATGCTGAAACATTGCTCTATTGCTTGTCTTTGTACTTGAAACAGGAAAGAGAGAGAGAGAGAGAGAAAGGGATATTTGTGGCCACGGAGGCGCGAGTGGCTTTTTAGAACTGTATGAGAGATTGACGGAGAGAGTGAGGTAGTTGGTAGACGAGGCTAGCTTTGGGCAGTTCGTACAGATCCTAACACCGGTTAAGAATGACCACGCTGTCCTAGTTGCACTTGTAGAGAGGTGGAGGGATACCACCAATACCTTTCACCTACCACCTGGGGAGATGACGGTGACACTGACAGACTTTGCGGTGATCACTGGTTTGAGGGTTGGAGGAGAGCCTATCCCGTTTGACACGGGCATACATAAAGATGAGAAGTCTTTGAGGTGGTTCTTGGGAGAGGTGCCCTACTCAGACCAGGAGATGGTGAAGTATGAGCAATTCAAAAAGTACTTGAAGAAGAAAGTGACCACTGAGTAGGAGGTGGAGCAAATGGCCAAAGCATATCTGTTGTACTTATTTGGTGCTTCTCTATATTCGAGCAGACGTAGTAGGGTGCAGCTATCATACTTACCAACTTTGAGAGACCTAAGGATAGCTTCATGCTTTGACTGGGGTGGAGCAGTGCTTGGCACAGTCTATGCCTTCATGGGAGATTCATTGAGAACAGAGCAAGCGGTAGCTGGGTACAAGAGAATCTGGGAGGTATGATTTCATTTTTACAAATTTCAATTCGTAATTGTAGCATATACTTTGACTGTATAGCCTGCTTGACTTCATAATTGACTGATGTCTTGAATGTTTGAGATTGTGCAGCTCTGGGCATACAAGGTTCTGAACATGTGTCGTCCAGTGACCAAATGTCAAGACTTGAGAATCCTCCCATGCACACATGTCTGGAGCAAGAAGAACATGGGGGAGAAGAAAGGGAGAGGGGACCTAGATAGCTTTCGTATATATCTAGATGAGCTCCGCACCTCACAGGTATAATACAAAACTCTGGTAGTTAATCATGCCTCCCTTTATTGCTTTAATGTTGTCACTGATCAATATTTGCACTATTTGCTTGTCTTGATTACATGTCACATGGAATCCCTAGGAAGGAATAGAGCCAGAGCCTGAGTACTTGACCAGGAACAGGGCTATCACAACGAGCCGGGTGCTACTGGAGTCGGCTTTCGGTTGGCAGTGGTACTTAGGTGATCGAGTGACTCGACAGTCACTTGGCTTGCCCGAGTTCCAAGTGCCAGGGCCACTTCCACCCCGTGCTTCACATACTGGAGAATACACACTGGCAGAGTTGGAGGAGTTCACACAGCCTGATACTGACTTTGCGCACTACCTGCTACCTAAGCGTACTATGCCACTTACCAAAGGGAACACTTGGCGAGACCGCTCATAGTTTGAGATTTCAGAGATGTTCAAAGTCAGGCTCGGGGAGCTGCTGAGAGGAGAGCTGCCACAGATAGGCAAAGAGGAGGTGAGGGCTGTGTTAGACGGGGTTTGAGTGGTCCGGTGATAGGCGGGCCACCCGAAATGCCATGGAAGATAGCGGTGGTGGACACACAGGGCAATCTAGCGGAGATACGCTTGGTACCTGCCAGAGTAGAGCCTGCACCAGTGACTGTCCCAGTAAGAGTTAGCTTCCATTCTCGTCTTTCAATAATACTTGAACCATTGTTGAATTGCCTGATAATCCCAAACTGTATGCAAGTGTCAACTGAGTGGGTGGATGAGGCTGTTCGTCCCATGCTTGCAATGGAGAATATGATCAGAAGAGCAACGAGCGCCATGCCACTGGAGTTGCACTATCCAGTGCTGACTCTACCACCAGTTCAGCCAGCAGTTGTTCAAAGGTCTCAGGTATACAAAATGATATATTCCTGCTTTCGATACTTGAGATATACACCGGCTTCTGATACATATATGCTTTGATGGACTTTGATTTGATAGATTATAATTGCTTTCAAACATTTGATATACAATATGCACAATGTATACTAATGCTTAAAAATTTACAATGCAGGCATAGGGCAGGGCGACTCCTAGAAGGAAAAGCGCTAGAGATCCTCCATAGAAGAAGATGGCAGCAAGGACTCCTACGCCTTTGACCACTACTCGGCGACAAACACACGGTACACGGCAGGCAACCGGAGACCTGCAGACAACCAAAGAGGCCGTGGCATGCGCGAAGGAGCAATACCAACTAAAGATGCGCGAGAAGCCATCCTAGCAGGAGCATATCAAAAGAGTAATAGGATAGAATCTGAACCCTCTGAGGAAGAGGATGAAAAAGAAGAGGAAGGAGAGGATGAGGAGGACGAGGAGTGCTCGTCCAACAACAACAGCTTTGACGACACCGCAAATGATCCTGGATATAAGCGGGATCCACGAGAAGAGGAAGATGACGACGAGGATGAGGACGGCGATGACGTGGACTGGTTCAAGTGAGGGCTATGATTGAGCCTCACTTACTTTACTGCATTTACTTTTTGCTTTTGGGCATGTGTGCCCACGTAGATAGCTAGATAGGGGGCCATTATGCCCTAATTGACTTTTGGTTGCTTGGGCCTGCGAGCCCCATTTTGACTTGTGGGCAGATGTGCCCTATTTGACATGTTGCTTTTGATTGGCCGAAGTGCCACTTTTCAATTGATATTCCACAGTTGCGGAGATGGATATAGATTAGTAGCTTATAAAATTTACATTTTCGGGTTTATTGATTCTCATAATGGAAAAGAGAAAATATAAATTAATCGTTAATACCAAAACTTGCATTGACAACACAAACCGAACTGATATACAGACATACGCACATATACAGATGTGACTGGCTCGAAAGGAATGGGAAAATGTGGCCTTGGATACGATGGGGACACTTGGATATGTGGAAAATAATGAAATTTTGGGCATTAATAGGCCAAAACTCAAAATATACCAATTCAAATGAAACTGACACCCCTGTAAGGCCAAACATGCACATAATGACCTGTACGACTTGACAAAATTGAGAAAATCATCCCAATATGAGAAAAAGACCGAAAAAAGCTAAAAATGTCGTAAAAATGGACACAAGACACAAATGATGACTCGAATATGTCCTGGACAGAAATCGACACCCTCGCACAGTCACATTTGGTCCACATGACTTGTGCGGCATGAGAGAACTTGGCGAAAACCCTTAGAACGAATTTTGACCTCCCGAAACCTTGTTTTGAATTTGAAATGGGCCACCGGGGGTCCAAAATCTTCGTAGAGCGCAATATTTCGAATCCGATGCTTGGATACAATCACATATGCCTATTGAGACTTGTTGGAGCCAACAAAAATGCAAAAAGACCTCTAGAACCCAAAGTGACCAAATTGAGGCATTAGTTGTTGAAATCTGTTTACTGGTTTATTGCAGATGCGCGCGTCAAATTGGGACGGGCGCGCGTTGGAAAGTACTTACGCGTGTGGAACCACAACTGGTGCGCGCATGACAGTCCCTGCTCAGGTGCCTTTATTTGACCAGACCAAACTTTTTAAGGCATAACAAGCCTTGAGATCATTCCAATCATCTTGCAAATAGTTTTAGAGCTGTAGGAGCGGGTGTCCTTGCATGCAAGGTGGTAGGACACCTATTGTAGGGAGGTATTCCCGAATAGGCTCAAAAAGGGCCCGAACATGTGGTACGAGGGACCGTGGTATAAAAATAATAGGGACAATCGCTATGCAAGGTGGTGTTCGGCGATATAGACCAGTGACATGAGAAGTCATTGGTCCAAGAAGGTTATACGGAGTCTTGGTCCAGTAAATATGAGAAGTTATTGGACCAAGAGACTAACAAAGGAATAGTGACATGTGAAGTCACTGGTCCAAATCACTTGTTCGGTAATGAGAAGGCCGAACATGAGGAGAGCTCCTGAGAAGACATTGCCCAAGTAATTGATAAAGGACCAGGCAGTCTGTTCGGCGATGAGATAGCCGAACAAGAAAAGAACTCCAATCAAGTGTTGGAGCAGAGGGAACGCTTTGGAAGGGTCCAGAAACAGTGGTATTCCATTAAGGAATGAGAGCCCGAGAATGTAGGATCTGGGAAAGATACCCAACCGGAATGGGATGTTCAGCCAGTTATGGAAAAGAGTCCCAAAAGGACAAAGGTAATGAACTGATAAGGGAACGAGAATCCAAGATATCCTGGGTATCCTATACGAGATAGGAATATTAGGGCAACAGGGATGCTTAGGCAACAAGCATCTATGAATCTATAAATACAAGGTAAACCTAGAGGTAAAAGGTACGCAATACGTTGCATTCATATCATTTCCCTACTGATAATTAGGGTTTTACTACTAGTACATGATACTAACTTAGGCATCGAAGGGCCTTTGACACGAAAGGCAAAGGTGCGCTCACCCCTTGTCTGTGTTGCAGATTAGGGTTCCGACGACGAACTAGGGTTCTGGTGAAAAGGCATGAGTAGCCGTGCAACCTAGTGTTGTTCTAAGCACCAATTGTTTTCATCCCCTACAATTGGCGCCATCTGTGGTAAGCGAAAGAGTTCCCTATGAATAATGACCATGGTGAAAGAAAATCCAATGACGCCGCTCGACCCAAAGAATCTGCTCGGTGGGGAAAGAGATAAATCTTCACCAGGGGCTCCGAGAAAGCCCGAAGGCAGACATGGGAGAAAGACGACAAGCAAGGGTGACCCCTTGACTATCTTGGATGGCTCCAAGAACAGGCAGGGCAGGATAGCCACAGAGTCCATGAGAAGGAGTAAATCCCATTGTGGAGGAGAGTCAGTTGCACACTCAAAAAGTGTGCACAATAACGAATACATCCTCGATAAAAAGAGGCAGGAAATCGAGGAGATTGCTAATTGATCAAGAGACGAGAGCATGAGATCCAAGAGTTAGAAAAGATCCAGGAGCACTCTGAGGACTCTGGACTTTCACGAAGAAATTCCAGGGAAGACAGGTATTCTATGATGAAACACAAGAAGGCTCTTTCATGAAGAAGAAGGAGCAGGAGCCCCACCCCAAGGCGACATAAAACTTCTCCACGAAAAAGAAAGAGCAGAAGCCGAAGTCCCACCCACTAAGAGGGAGGGTGTAATGCCCCTAATTTTGGGAATGTTAAATAGACAATTTTATTGAAAACTAAATAGAGTTTGGCTCGATATTACAACATAACTCTTACAAAAGTAGTTTTATTCAAACATGGAAGGGAAACTAGGGTTCCTATCTACTGCTCCGCATGTTCTTCCATCCTAGCCAGCTCCTCGGCTCTAAAAGCTTTCAAGGTGTAGAGTTCACCATGTTCATCTATAAGGCCTAACACATTATACCAGTGTCGCCACCAATATAATATGTCAGGGTCACCAAAGGTAATACCATGAGCTACAATAGCTCAATAGAATAATCCATACCCACTAACCCTTAACTTATGAACATTAGATCATAAAATTAACGTTTTCCACTTAGTACATGCATATTTGACAAAACAGCTAACAATGATACATCCACATTCACTATCCAAACTAATCTCTTACGCGACTTCTCGTAGACCGTGTCACAATTTTTCCACATTTCATAAACCAAGTCAACATTTCCAAAATTGTTTTTAACACACCCAACCTCGGTTCCGCCTTTTCGGTCTCCCGAGTATCCTCACAATGGTTCCGCCGCACCGGGTTCCCATTGGCACACACATACACACACACACCATACAATGGGCAACCATGTCCGACCACATTGCAGTTTCCAAAACACTTCTTTTTTGCAAGTCACATCTTTTTATTAACCACATCCTAGGTGTCATGTTTCTAGTTTCTTGATTTCGGTGTCTCGTCTTCATGCAACGACTCCGCAGTAGGACTTTCACATACTTAATCATAGACATTCATTGAAATCTTGAAACTAAACTAGCAAGATCATCCAAATCTATATTACTAATCATGCTCAAATCCCTACTTAAAGCATAACGCCACATGTATGGATGCCTTTGGAGTGAAAATCACTTATGCTTTATCACACAACAAGTAATACAAACAATTCATGAGTTCATGCTCATAACCATCCGATAAATCAAAATACGAATACTTTTAATCAAACATTAAATACCTATCTTTCAAAATCCGTTCTTTCTTCCTTTGTGAGAAGTTCAAAACAACATATGTTTATTGAAGTAAAGGTCGATTATTCACATGCTCATGTAACCTTTAGCAAAATAAGTATACTAGCTATCTTTCTTCATGTTTTTCAAATTATACAAACAATATACAAACTTCGATTATACTTAGAGTAAAGAGTAGAAATATTCTACATATACTTAGAGATAGGGGATAAGAAGATTCTACCGTTCTTCTTTGGCAGTAGGGCGGCTACGGAAGGTGAGTTGGCTATAGGACAGAGTAACTTCCTATGGTAATCTTCCAATAGGTTCGAAAGAGAAAGCTTTCTCTCGAAACTAAATCTTGACTAATACTACTAAAACTTTTGGATCGAGAGGGTGGTCGAGTGGTGGTTTTGTGGTGGCCTAGGATGAGTTTCTTGAAGAACACAAGAAGAACTAAAGAACAAGGGAAAGACAAGTAAGAATAAAGCAAGAACACTAAAATTTTTGGAAAGAGAAGTTGAAGGCTTGAAGGTGTGAGTTGAAGGGTATGAGGAGGGTCCTATTTATAGCAAAATTTGGCTCCCCCTCTCTCCCCCATGGCCGGCCTCCCTTTCTCCCTTTTTCTCCCATGGTTTTGCTCCATAGTATTGTCAAATCAAGCATGCCATGCCTTCCTCACTTTTCATTTCCATTTTAGGCCATACCTTAGGTTATCATGAAGGGTTTTTAGTCTTGTCATGTCCTAGGATGGGCTCCTTGCAAGAAAAAATAAGATGATTGGCTAGGTTTGTGTTTAAAGAAGCCTAGAGTGGGTTGTCATGTAGTACTAGGCTTGAGTGTACAATAGTTAGCTTGTTTGAGTTCCCAATACACAAGCACACACACACACTCTCTCCCACTCTCTCTCGGCCTCCCCTCTCTCTCCCTCTTTCGGCTTTCCTCTCTCTCTCTCTTTCTCTCTAGTACCATGTGTGTGTGTGTGTGTGTATATATAAGTATACCTAAGTACTAAGTAGTCCTATTAGGTCTATGGAAGAGGAGATGATGAGTGGTGGGGCTTTCAATGACAAGAACATTGTCCAATGGTTAACACTTTTCCTAGAAAGTGTATATATGTACATACAGACATATATAGGCATGTTTATAATAGGCTATGAGGTGTATATACCTATATATAAGCACATATATGTACTTAGGGAATCTAGAAAAGTAACTTTGGTGGGCAATTTAGGTTAAGGGCTATAAGTCTAAGGTTGACATGCATGGCAAGGCTAAGTTTGCTTTTTTTGGAAGCAAAATGTTGGCTGCCTATAGTCCATGATTTGTCTTGTCAAATCACATATTCATTTGTAAATCCTAATGTCCATTATCCAAGGGATAAGAATTTCCCTAACAATTATTATCCAATGGGTAGTGGGATAATGGTGATAAGTATGGTCTTGAATGACTAGTCATGTGGTATATGATTACCTCAAATGGCCTAATGGTTCAATTAGGGTTAGGAAGGTTCACAAGGTTCAAAGATGGTCAAAAAGGTCCATCTAGGGTTAGGAAATTGTAACTAGGTGAATTGGTAGTTCGGTTCCTCCAACTAATCGGTTGAAAACTAATTCAACTTGCCATGTAGGATTTCTAGTCAAGAAATATAATTTCAAAGGGCTTAAATCTAATTATGACAGATTATAGAAATTAACAAGGAATTTTAAGAGTATTTCCAAGTAATTAAAAAGAAATTCCAATATGTAACAAAATTTTATTTATTGAAATTTCGAGTCGTTACAAACTATCCCTCTTAAACAATTTCGTCCTTGAAATTAGGTGCACGCTCAGATTCGAACAGGTGGGGGTAATTCGCCTTCATGGTTTCTTCTCTCTCCGACGTGGTCTCTTCAGAACCGCTGTGTTTCCATAAAATTCGTACCAACTTGACTGTCTTGTTTCGTATTGTCTTTTCACTTCGGTCCAGAATTTCTATTGGTTCTTCTTCGTACGCCGCATCTTTTTCGATGGTGAGGTCTTCCCAGTTGAGGACATGTGTGGGCAATGCGAGATACTTGTGGAGCATTGAAACGTGGAACACGTTATATACTCTATCTAGTTGTGGCGGCAGCGCTAGACAATATGCAACCTTTTCGATCTTCTCCACGATGTCGAAGGGTCCGATGTAGCGTGGAGACAACTGTCCCTTTTTCCCGAATCTGATGACTCCTTTCTTCGGTCTGATCTTCAGGAATACATGATCTCCTACTGCAAAGGTTAATGGTCGGCTCCTTCGATCTGCATAGCTCTTTTGTTGACTTTGAGCGGTTTGGATCATTTGCCTGATGGTTTTGACCTTCTCCGTGGTATCCCGTACTATGTCGGGCCCAATCAATCATGTTTCCCCAACATCTGTCCAACAGACTGGAGATCGACAGGGTCGACCGTATAGAGTTTTGTACGGTGCCATCTCGATACTTGCTTGGTAGCTGTTGTTGTAAGCAAACTCTACCAATGGTAAGTGCTGCTCCCAATTTTCGAAAAAATTCAAGGCACAGCCTCTTAGCATGTCTTCCAATGTCTGAATTGTCCTCTCCGTTTGTCCATCTATTTGCGGGTGGAAGGCCGTACTAAGCTTTACGTCTGTTCCCAATGCCTTTTGCAATCCTTTCCAAAAGTGTGATACAAAACATGGATCCCTGTTAGATACTATCGAGATAGGTACTCCATGTAGACGTACAATCTCTCGAATGTATAGCAGACTCAGTTGTTCTACGTTCTCTATCATCTTAACAGGCAGAAAATGCACAGATTTGGTGAGTCGATCCACAATCACCCAAATAGCAGTGTTGGACTTGGCGGATCTTGGTAATTTAGTTACAAAGTCCATTGAGATATGCTTCCACTTCCAAGTTGGAATTTGTAAAGGTTGAAGGTCTCCTCTAGGTTTCTGATGCTCAACCTTGACTTGTTGACACACTAGGCAGGTAGATACAAATTGGGCTACGTCTTTCTTCATTCCTTCCCACCAGTACATTCTTCGCAGATCATGATACATCTTTGTACCGCCCGGGTGGACTGCGAAGTTCGAATGGTGGGCTTCTCGGAGTACTGCTCCTTGAAAGGTCCCAATATTTGGTGCGAACAGCTTTCCTTTGAATCTCAGGCTGTTGTCCTTCTCGATTGTCCGTCCTAGTAGCACTTTTCCTTCTCGGATTCGATACCGAATGAACTCACAATCCTGCTCAAAGGTTTGGGCTAGTAGGATTTCTCAGTGAAGTGCTGGTTCTGCAACTAGAGCGTATAATAGTGCATTCCCATTTTTTGATGATGGTCGCAAGTTGAACTCGTTGAAGGTGTCTACCATCTCCCACTCCTTAATGGCAGTTTTAACCTTCTATACCTTGTCCTTTCGACTCAGAGCGTCAGCTACCACATTGGCCTTGTCGGGGTGATACTGGAGTGTAAATTTGTAGTCCTCCAAGTATTCCATCCATCGACGCTGTCTCAGGTTCAACTCCTTCTGAGTGAACAGATATTTGAGGCTCTTGTGGTCGGTGAAAACTTTGAATTGTTCTCCCCACAGATAGTAATGCCAGGATTTAAGGGCGAATACTACTGCAGCCAATTCTAAGTCATGCGTGGGGTAATTCTTCTCATGTGGTCAGAGTTGTCGTGATCCGTAGGCTACAACCTTTCCATTCTGCATCAGCACACATCCCAAGCCGTCTCTTGACGCATCACAGTAAACCATATAATCTACACCCCATTCGGGAATGATGAGTATCGATGCACTGGTCAGTCTCTTCTTCAGTTCTTTAAAGGATCTCTCTCAGGCTTCATTCCAATCCAGCTTCACTCCTTTCTGAGTCAGTCTGGTCATTGGTTTGGCTAGGGTTGAGAAGTCTTGTATGAATCTTTGGTAATATACAGCCAATCCTAGAAAACTTCTGATTTCGAATATTGAGGTTGGTTGTTTCCAATTCAGCACTGCTTCGACTTTGCCTTCGTCCACCGTGATTCCGTCCTTGGATACCACGTGCCCCAAGAATTTAACCACTTCCAGCCAAAATTCGCATTTACTTGCCTTGGCATACAGTTGGCTATCTCGGAGTACTTGTAGTACTATCCGAAGGTGTTCTTCGTGCTCCTCCTTATTGGCAGAGTATATCAAGATGTCATCAATAAACACCATTACAAATTTGTTTAAGTAGGGCTGAAAGATTTTGTTCATGAGACACATGAATACTGCCGGAGCATTGGTCAGTCCGAATGGCATAACTACAAACTCGTAGTGTCCGTATCTGGTGCAAAAGGCTGTCTTCGCGATATCCTCATCCTGAATCCTTAACTGAAGATAGCCTGATCGGAGATCGATTTTAGAAAAGCAAGTTGCTCCTCTTAATTGATCAAATAGGTCATCGATCCTAGGCAACGGATATCGGTTCTTGACTGTGACTTGGTTTAACTTCCTATAGTCAATACACAGTCGAAGTGTTCCTTCTTTCTTCTTCAGGAACAATGCAGGTGCTCCCCATGGTGATGTACTTGGCCTAATAAATCCTTTGTCCAACAGCTCCTGCAATTAGGTCTTGAGCTCCTTCAGTTCTGCAGGGGCCATTCGATACGATGCCATAGAGATTGGTGCCGTTCCTGGTTAGAGTTCTATAGAGAAGTCTATCTCTCTTTGAGGTGGTAAACCCAAAAGTTCTTCAGGGAAAATATCGGCGTACTTGCAAACAATGTGTGGTAATCTCAATTCCATCCGGTCGGTTTCTTCCATTTAGAGACTAGCTAGCCATCCAAACAGTTGATTCTACCACCTTGATCTTTTCCTCGTTGAACTTGCCGTTTGTCTATCCCCCTTAAATTGGAAACGAGTCCCTTCAGAGGTATGAACCGTCACCGTTTTTTGATGGCAGTCTATCATGACCACTCAGTGAGCTGATAGCCAGTCCATTCCAAGGATTACGTCGAAATCTGCCATGTCGATCACTCTGAGGTTGCAGGTCAGGCACGAGTTGGCTACTTCTAGCTCGCACTCTCTACACACTACATTAACAGCTATACTCCCCCTCGACGATGATGTTACTTTCGTACTTGCACTTAGGGGTTCTGTTTCTAGTGCTAGAGTGGTTACGCAGGTAGTGGATATAAATGAATGTGATGCACCAGAGTCAAACAAGGCTTATACGCAGGTACTATATAATAGTAGTGTATCTTGGATCATAGAGGGATCTTGCTCTTGCTCCTCACTCTGTAGTGCGAAGGTGTGCCCTCTAGTGCCCTACTGCGTCCCCATGGGTTGTTTCCCCTTGTTCTGCCCATATATCTGCTGCAACGGGCCTTCGAGGTTTTGCTTCCCAATTCGGCCTGTCTAGGTTGTTGAGCTTTCTGGTTTCCAAAGTTCCCATTCCTTTCTCTCTGGGGTTGGGGGCATTCACGCTTGTAGTGGCCCATGGCCTGACAGTTGAAGCATTGTACTCTTGCTTTGTTTTGGCCGCCCCTCTGTTGTTCACCACGCCCTAGTGCAGCAATCTTCCAAAGTTGGTTGTTTTGAGACGGGGTAAAGCGTTTGGTAGGGTAGGGTCCGCGGTTGTTGTTGGTTGGTTGAGTTCGGATCGGTCCGCCGATGCTTCCCGTCGCCTTCCTCCATCGAGTTTTGAAGTCAGTCTCCTCATTTTCTAGCCGAAGAGCACACTTCACAACACCAGCATAAGTGGGAAAGGCTTATGCCACCACAGCCCTTCGAGCAGTCGTTAGCCCCTACTTAAACCTTCTTGCCTTCTTATCCTCGGTTGCTATGGCGGTTAGGGCGTAACGGAACTGTTCCTCAAATTTGGCTACGTACTGGGTAACGGTCATTGTTCCCTGTTTCAGATTCAGGAACTCCTGTTCTTTGGCTAAGCGTAGAGGCGTGGGAAAATATTTGTCGAGAAACAGAGTTTCGAACTCGGCAAATGTCATGGTAGCTATGGCATGGGTTGCCTCCATCAGATCCCACCAGTAGTGGGCTTCTCCCTTCAGCTGGTATGTGGCCAAGGCCACACGATCTCCGTTCTAGGTAATCCCTAAGGTTCTGAGGATCATTTTGACTTCGTTCAACCATGTCTCAGCCACGACAGGGTTGGTGTCTCCGTGAAAAGTCGGGGGTTGGCGTTTGCAGAACTCGTTCGTTGCTTGAGTTCGGTTCATGGGTCCATTGTTATGGTTTTGGTTTTGGCGATTGGAGTTCAAAGCGGTTATGAACACTTGCTTGATCTCGGCAAAGTCGGGTTTTGTGTTAGAGGATTCTTCGTTTTCGTATCCTAGTCCATTGCGTCGGTTTACCATCTACGAGTAAAAATTGAGAAGGGGGAGTTTTAGTCTATCTAAACAATTTTTCTTTTGCAAATGGTATATCTTTCTAGAAGTCAAAAGTAATTTATCATATAGTATGCAACAGTACTTTCTTAATAAAGGCAAGCTTTTCATAAATAAGCAGAAAATTACAATCACAAGCATAGAGTTCTACTACAAGGCAAATATACTTCAGATAAGATTTCCTAATACAAGTGGAAACAATCCTACATACTCATACTACATAGTCCTACAGATCGTCAAGCTTTATTCTACGCCGCTGCTACTCTATCCTAGGGTAGAATGATTCCATAAATCTCTCTTAGCCACATCTTGTAGCTCCTCTTGGCAACGGTCTCGACTCTAAGAAAATTCTCACGTTCTTGAGCGAGTAGTTCTTCTGCAGTCAGGACGGGTGGTTCCTCCAATGGTTCCAGGTAGTACTGGGAGAGGTTCAGCATTGCAACCTCTAATTCCGAGTCAGTCTCCATGTCGAACGTAGGGAAGCTGAATGGCTGCTCGATGTCCTCCACGGGTGGTGCAGGGACTTCAGTTGGTGGGATGTACTCGGGGTTCGTAGTTGGTGCGGGCATCTCCCAAGTGATTGGGACTACGTAGAGTTCCATGTCATCCACGGATGGGAATGTTGGTCCCGTGTACCTTGGTGCTAGCAATGACCGTAGTTGGCCAAGACTCGTGGGGCGAAAGGTGGGCATCCTCCTGGTGGTGCGCTCGACATCTATAACAATAAGAAAATTTATATTTTAGACTTAACGGTGTAAGGAGTGAATCGCATACAAATAAATACAAGTACATACATAAACAATGATCATATGTTAAAAGAAATACACGACTTTCATTACTTAACGAAACGAATACAACATAGGTGGCCTATATTAGCTGAAACTTCCTACCACATTCCTATTACAACAAAAGTCCAAACACTGATAAGCCCAACTAATTGGTCTAGGGGATATTCGGGAATTAGACCGTATATACGCCTATGTCGGTCTCGAAGGGTGGTGGTGGTACTTCATTGAAGTTACTGGGCATATCTATGAAGTTCAGCATGACCTACCCTGGCTCCATTTCCCCCAGTTCCATTTCCTCATCATCGCTCTCCCATTCCCCTTCTATTGGTTCCTCCTTGGGAAACTCCTCTTCTTTGGGATCTCCCTCGGGTTCCTCCTCAACTTCCTTAGCTATGAACTCCACCTCTGCAGGGGGAGCTAATTGGACTAAGACCGGTGTTGCTTTGGCATCACCCTCTTCCTCATCTTTGGGAAGTAGGACGGAGCCATGATCTAGGTAGAAGTGATATGTGTAGGGAAAGCATGAGGAAAATAGGGATCTCCCACTAGTTGGTTCGTCATGGACCTTATGGTGCTTGCAAGTTGGTGAGCTTCAGCTAATAGGTTGACTTGGTAAGGACTCATGTGGTTTATCTACAAGGAAAAGTTTTAAACCTCAATTAGTAACGTCTTAAAACTGGGTTTGATTAACTCAAAAGAAAACTTCGAGTTTTTAAATTCCGCATCCGATTTTGATTTAAGTCGTCATCCAATTGTCCGGGAATTCCCAGCTCGGTGGTACTGCCAATTTCCACACCTTGCTTCAATCCGAAAATTGTTTTGTGCGAATTCTACCCAATTTGGGATGGTAAACTTAAACTCAATTCTCGTTTGTGCAATGGTCAAACTATCTCATGGTCTACCCAATCTATCCATGACCGAGCTTTTGAACCTAAATCTCTGATACCAAGTTGTAACACCCTTAATTTTGAGAACGTTAAATAGACAATTTTATTGAAAACTAAATAAAGTCTGGCTCGATATTACAACAAAACTCTTACAAAAGTACTTTTATTCAAACATGGAAGGGAAACTAGGGTTCTTATCTACTGCTCCGCCTATTCCTCCATCCTAGCCAGGTCCTTGGCTCCAAAAGCTTCCAATGTGTAGAGTTCATCCTGTTCATCTATAAGGTCTGACACATTAAATTAGTGTCGCCACCAATATAATATGTCAGGGTCACCAAAGGTAATACCATGAGCTACAATAGCTCAATAGAATAATCCATACCCACTAACCCTTAACTTATGAACATTAGATCATAAAATTAACGTTTTCAACTCAGTACATGCATATTTGACAAAACAACTAACAATGACACATCCACATTCACAATCCAAACTAACGTTGGTGTCCATGATTTCTGAGTTTCTCTTACGTGACTTCTCGTAGACTGTGTCACCATTTTTCCACATTTCATAAACCAAGTCAATATTTCCAAAATTATTTTTAACTCACCAACCTCGGTTCCGCTGTTCCGGTCTCCTGAGTATCCTCACAATGGTTCCGCCGCACCGGGTTCCCATTGGCACGCAAAACTTGCATTGGCTCTTCTTTGCTGACAACCAAGCTACACATCCAACCTCGATTCTGCCGTTCCAGTCTCTTGAGTATCCTCACAATGGTTCCGCCGCACCAAGTTTCCATTGGCACACACACGCCGCACCAGGTTTCCATTGGCACACACACGCACCAAACAATGGGCTACCATGTCCGGCCACATTGCAGTTTCCAAAACTGTAATGCCCCTAATTTCTGGAACGTTAAATAGGAAATTTCATTGAAAAATAAATAAAGTCTAGCTCAATATTACATCATAAACCTTACAAAAGTACTTTTATTCAAATAAGGGAGGAAACTAGGGTTCCTATCTACTGCTTCATTTCTTCCTCCATCCTGGCTAGCTCTTCTGCTCCAACGGCTTCCAAGGTGTAGAGTTCACCCTATTCATCTAAAAGATCTGACACATTATACTGGCGTCGCCACCAATATAATATGTTAGGGTCACCAAAGATAACACCGTGAGCTACAAAAGCTTAATAGAGTAACCCATACCCTCTAACCCTTACACTTACGAACAAACGATCATAAATTTAATAATTTCCACATAGTTCATACATATTTGACAAAATGGTTAACAATGACACATCCACATTCATTATCCAAACTAACGTTGGTGTCCATTATTTTCCAAGTTTCTCCTATGCGACTCCTCGTAGACCGTGTCACCATTTTCCATATTTCATAACCATATCAACATTTCCAAAATCGTTTTTAACTCACCCAACCTCGGTTCCGCTGCGCCGGTCTCCCGAGTATCCATATAATGGTTCCGTCGTGCCGGGTTCCCATTGGCACACAAAATTTGCATTGGCTCCTCTCCGTGGATAACCTAGCTACTCACCCAACCTCAGTTCTGCCGCGCGGGTCTCCTGAGTATCATCACGATGGTTCTGCCGTGCCGGGTTCTCTATGGCACACAAATCACACACCACACAATGGGCTACCACGTCCGGCCACATTGCGGTTTCCAAAATATTTCTCATTTTCTAACACGCCTTTTTCATTAACCACACCCTAGGTGTCATATTTCTAACTTTCTTGATTTTCGTGTCACGTTTTCATGCAACGGCTCCGTGGTAGGACTTTTCACATACGAAATCATAAATCATTCATTGTAATCTTGGAACTAAACTAGCAAGATCATCCAACTCTATATTACTAATCATGCTTAAATCACAACTTAAAGCATAACGCCATATGTACGGACGCCTTTGGAGTGAAAATCACTTATGCTTTACAACAAGACAAGTAATACAATCAATTCATAACACATGCTCATAACCATCCTAAAGATCAAAGTACGAATACTTCTATCAATGATAAAGTCTTTTTCTTCGGAACCGTTCTTTCTTCATTTGTGGGAAATTCAAAACATCACATGTTTATTAGAGTAAAAATCGATTATTCCAACATGTTCATACTACCATTAGCAAAACTAGTTTATTCACTATCATGCATTTCAAACATTTAAGAGCAATAGATAACCTTATCTACTTAAAAATATTTAATGTTATACTTTGAACTAAAGAGTAAAGATATTCTACTTTCCAATATTCGATTCTAAGCTATACGTTGAGTTAAGGGACAAGGGATTCTACGTACACTTAGAGATAGCGTATATGGGACTCTACATTTACTTAGAGATAGTGAGGATGGAAAAATCCACCTTTCTTCTTGGTTGTAGGTGACGACTACAGAAAGTAAGTTGGTGTTTGGGCGGGGTAACTTCTTACGGTGAGCTTCCGGGAGGTTCGAAAGAGAAGGGTTTCTTACAAAACTAGTTTGTGACTAAAACTACTCTACTTTATGGATCGAAAAGGTGGTTTGGGGATGAGTTTCTTGAAGAACCCAAGAAGAGCTTCAAGAACAGGGAAAACTAAGCAAGAACAAGTAAGAACACAAGCTTTCTTAGAAAGAGAAGTTGGTAGCTGAAGGTGTGAATTGAATGGCATGAGGGTGGTCCTATTTATAGCCAAAATTTTGGCTCTCTCTCCTCCTCTCATGGCCGGCCCTCTCTCCCTCCAATCCTCCCTTGGATTTGCTCCATGGACTTGTCATTTCAAGTCCTTCAATCAATCCATAGCATTCCCTCACTTGTCACTTCCATTTATAGGCCAAATCTTAGGCCATCATGAAGGGTTTTTGACTATTCTAGTCCTAAAAAGAGGTTGCTTATAAGGAAGAACAAAATCAATGGCTAGGATGTACTTAGGAAGACTACTAATGGGTTGGCATGTAATAAATAGGCTTAGGGCTATTAAGTAGCTTGTGAAAGAGAACAAAACACAAGCACACACTCCACCCCTTTCTCTCCCATTCGGCCTCTCTCTCTCTCTCTCTCTCTCTCTTGCATATATATATATAGGAAAGAAACTCTAGTATAAATAGGCTTAAGGCTATAACCCTAGGCATGTCTTGTCTTATCAAGTTGTATATATATGTATATACACTTGGCAAGTCTAATCTCTATTAACCAAGGGATAATAATTCCCCTAACATTTGTTACCCAATCGGTAAGGAAAAAGTAAAATTGACATGAAAGGTTGAAATGACAAGGTTGACTTCTTGGAAGCAAGGTACAAGATTCCCATGTGACTAGTCTTGTCACACACACACACACACACACATATATATATATATATGTATATATATATATATTAGTAGACTAGTTGCTATTATCCAATGGGTAATATCTCCCCTAACAATTATGGACCAAAGGGTAAAGAAAAAGTAAGGTTGACATAACATGACCTAAGATTCTTTTCTTGACTTGTCACATCAAAGCTTTATTGGCCATTAAAACTCTATTACCCAACAGTTACAAGTTTCTCTAGCGGTTATTAACCAAAAAATGGAAGAGAAAGGAACTAGGTAGTTTGGTTTCTCTAACTAACCAGTTAGAAACTAATTATACTAACCATATATGGTGTTTAATCAAGAATTGAATTTTTAAAGGACTAAAATCTAATTATGATGGATAATTGAGATTAAATAGGAATATTAAAAGTAATATTAAGTAATTAAAAGAAATTCTGATAAATAAATGAAAATTTTATTAAAAATTATGAGTCGTTACAAACTATCCCCCTTAAATAATTTCGTCCTCGAAATTAGGTGCATGCTCGGATTCGAACAGGTGAGGGTAATTTGCTTTCATGGTTTCTTCTCTTTCCCATGTGGTCTCTCCAGAACCATGGTGCTTCCACAAAACTCGTACCAATTTGATCTTCTTGTTCCAAATTGTCTTTTGACTTCGATCCTGAATCACTATGGGTTCTTCTTTGTATGTCGCGTCTTTGTCAATGGTGAGGTCTTCCCAGTTGAGAACATGTGTGGGCAACACGAGATACTTGCGGAGCATTGAAGCGTGGAATACGTTATGTACTTTGTCTAGTTGTGGCGGCAACGCTAGACAATACACAACCTTCCCGATTTTCTCCACGATGTCGAAAGGTCCAATATAGCGTGGAGACAACTTTCCCTTTTTCCCAAATCTGACGACTCCTTTCTTTGGTTTAATCTTTAAGAATACATGATCTCCTACTGCAAAGGTCAATGGTCGGCTCCTTCGATCTGCATAACTCTTCTGTCGACTTTGAGCGGTTTGGATCCTTTGCCTGATGATCTTGACTTTCTCTGTGGTATCCCATACTAGGTCAGGTCCTATCAATGCTGTTTCCCCAGCATCTGTCCAACAGACTGGAGATCGACAGGGTCAACCGTATAGAGCTTCGTACGGTGCCATCTCGATACTTGCTTGATAGCTGTTGTTGTAGGCGAACTCTACCAACGGTAAATGCTGCTCCCAGTTTCCAGAAAAATCCAAAGCATAGGCTGTCAGCATGTCTTCCAGTGTTTGGATTGTCCTCTCTGTTTGTCCATCTATTTGAGGGTGGAAAGCCGTACTAAGCCTTACATCTGTCCCCAATGCCTTCTGTAATCCTTTCCAAAAGTGAGATACGAAACGTGGGTCTCTGTCAGACACTATCGAGATAGGTACTCCATGTAGGCGTACAATCTCTCTAATGTACAACAGACTTAGCTGTTCTACGTTCTCTGTCATCTTAACAGGCAAAAAATGCGCAGATTTGGTTAGTCGATCCACGATTACCCAAATGGCAGCGTTTGACTTGGCGAATTTTGGTAGTTCAGTCACGAAATCCATTGAAATGTGCTCCCACTTCCAGGTTGGCATCGGTAAGGGTTGGAGATCTCCTCTTGGTTTCTGATGTTCAGCCTTTACTTGCTGACACACTAGGCAGGTTGATACAAATTAAGCTACATCCTTCTTCATTCCTTCCCACCAGTACATTCTCCGCAGATCATGATACATCTTTGTACCGCCAGGGTGAACTACGAAGTTCGAATGGTGAGCTTCTTAGAGTACAGCTTCTCGAAGGGTCCCAATATTCGATACGAACACCTTTCCCTTGAATCTCAGGCTGTTATCCTTCTCGATTGTCCATCCTGGTAGTGCATTTCCTTCTTGGATTCGGTACCGAATGAACTCACAATCCTGCTCAAAGGTTTGGGACAATAAGATTTCTCGGTGAAGCGCCGGTTCTGCAACCAGAGCGTACAATCGAGCATTCCCATAGTCTGATGATGGTTGCAAGTTGAACTCGTTGAGGGTATCCACCATCTCCTATTCCTTAATAGATGTCTTGACCTTCTTGTAGGGAGGTATTCCCGAACAGGCCCAAAAAGTGCCCGAGCGCAATGTCAAGAAAAGGTCAACGCGTTATGGACCAGTGACATGAGAAGTCATTGGTCCAGAGAGGTTGTACGATTCTCAGTTTAGTAAAACATGAGAAGTTATTGGACCAATTAAAAGGAAAGTGACACGTGAAGCCACTGTTCCAGTAACTTGTTCGGCTACGAGAAAGCCGAACAGGAGGAGAATTCCTAAAGAAAGGAATGGTCCAAATAATTATTAAATAACCAGTTACATGTGAAGTGACTGGTCCAAACCATCTATTCGGCAATGAGATGGCCGAACAAGGAAAGAGCTCCAGTCAAGAATAAGAGCAGATGGAATACTCTGGAAGATTCCAGAATAGTCATGTCCCGTAAGGGAATAAGATCCCGAGAATATAGGATTTGGGAAAGATACCTAATGAGAATGGGATGTTCGGCTTGTTATGGAAAAGAGTCCTATAAGGATTAAGAGAATAAACTGATAAAGGAATCGAGAATCCTTGATATCCTGGGATTTCCTGTACGAGCTAGGAATCCTATGGAAACGGGGATGCTTGGCCAGCAAGCATACGCAAATCTATAAATATGAGGTAAACCTAGAGGCAAAAGGTACGCAATACACTACATTCTTATTGCTTTCCTATTGATAATTAGGGTTTGATTGCTAGTACGGGATACTAACTAAGGCATCGGAGGGCCTTTGCCACGAGAGGCAAACGTGCACTCACTCCTTGTCTGTTTTGCAAGATAAGGGTTCCAACAACGAATTAAGGTTCCAGTCAAGAGGCACGAGAGGCCATTACAATCTAGTGCTGTTCAAAGCTCTAATTGAATCTGCCCACCTACAATTGGCGCCGTCTGTGGGAAACGAAAGAGTTCCCTTTGAAATATGACCATGGTGGAAGTAGATCCAGCAACACCGCATGACCCAAAGGATGTGTTAGATGGAGGAAGGGATAAATCTCCACCTGGGGCTCCGAGAAAGCCAGAGGGTGGACACAGGAGGACCACGAGTAAGGGCCGCCCCCTTACCGTCCACGATAAAAATAGAGATGGAGAGACGGCTTCAAGATCCACGAGAAGGAGTAAATCCCATCGAGGGGATGAATCAGTCGCACATTCTAGGAGCGTGCACCGTAGCGAAGACGTTCTTGATAAAAAGAGACAAGAAATTGAGGAGTGTGCTCGTCTGATTAAAAAATGAGAACATGAGATCAGAGAACATGAAAGAATTAGGGATCATCCAGAGGACTCCAGACTGTCTCGAAGAAATTCCAGAGGCAGTGGGTGTGCTATGGTACAATTCAGAAAAGCTCCTTCACGAGGAAGAAGGAGCAGGAGCAGAAGTCCAACCCCAAGGCGACGTAAAGCTTCTCCACGAAAAGAGAGGAGCAAGACTCAAACGCCGGAGAGAAGAAGGGATTCTCCAAGAAAGAGGAGAAACAGAGGTCGAAGCTCTACCTTTGAGGAGGAAGGGAGTAGGAAACATCATAGGGACAGGTACGAAAGACCTGATTCCGATTGGGAAAGAGCTAGACCCAACGAAAAAAAAGGACCAGAGGATGAAACCATGGCTGCACGAGAAGCAGCACAGAAAGCACTCAAGAATATAGCATCCTCTCCTTTTGCAAGAAAGTTACATGAGGCTAAGTTGCCAACCAAAGTGAAACACGGAACGTTCATCCTCTACGAGACAGATGCTGATCCCGTGGCACATATACAGCATTACCAGCAGGCAATGTTTATGCATGAAGGAGATGATGCAATTATGTGCAAGATGTTCCCGTCAAGCTTAGGGAAGGTAGCTTTGTCTTGGTTTCATAGATTGGGTTCACGTTCCATCCGAACATGGGTGCAGTTGGTCGAGGAGTTCACTGCACGATTTTTAACGAGCAGAAAAGCTCCAAAAACTTTTGAGAGTCTTTCCTTTATGCATCAAGGCGAGGACGAGCCGATCAGGACATATGCGAAGAAATACTGGGAAACCTTTAACGAAATTGAAGGTTGCAGCGAGGAATACGCTATTGCCACTTTCAAGACAGGTCTGCCTGTTCGGGGGGAGCTGCATAAATCCCTAAATATGAGTCCGGTGCAGACACTCACAAAACTGATGGAGCGAATTGAGCAGCACGCCAGAAACGAGGATGACATTCTTCGGGAGGATGGTAAGCTTGCCACCGAGCAAGTAAAGGGGCCTATAAAGAAAGCAGAAAAGCCAGAGCCTAAAACTTATCGTGAAAGGAAGGATTATGGGCAAGCAAAGAAAGAACCGTACAAGGATAAACAAGCTCCGGATCCCAAGTCATTCTTTTCAATAAGCACGGTCTGGAAAGAGCCTATCTACAGGATTCTTTATGGAATAAAGAATCAACCTTATTTCAAATGGCCTCCAACTTTAGGTGGCAATAAAGATGCAAAACGTGCTACGAATCAGCACTGCAGCTACCATAAGGATTGGGGCCATATGACTGAGGATTGTGAAATGTTTAAACGGCACCTTGATGATTTGGTCTCACGAGGTTATCTCAAAGAGTTTATCCAAGAAGATTCCAAGGATAAAGACAAGGCAATGGAATTGGATTACGAACATAATCCAAAGGGAGTAATCCATATGATACATGGATTAGCCGAACCTTATACGAGGAATGAGGTGAGATTGCTTTAGAGACAAATGAAACATGACCAACATGTGATGCATTTGGGAAAGAAAAGAGGGCGCAATGAAGAAGCATGCAACGAGGGCATAGTTTTCACAGATGAAGATCTGGGAGGAGTCCAGATACCACACAATGATGCTTTAGTCATAACCCTACGAGTTGGGGAGTATGACATGGAAAGAATCCTGGTGGATTCAGGGAGTTGCACCGAAGTGCTATATTACGATGCATTCAAGAAATTGGGACTAACTCAAGAAGATTTGGTACAATCAGCAACCCTATTGGTCGGATTTGGAGCAGGAGCAGTTTGGCCGTTAGGAAAGGTAACTTTGCCTGTTCGGGTTGGGACAGTGGTGCTACGAACCAACTTCCTAGTGGTGGATGTATCGTCCTCCTATAACGTGATTATAGGGAGAACATGGTTACACAAGATGAGGGCAGTCTCTTCTACTTTCCATCAGATGGTAAAGTTCCCAGGGTCCAATGGGATTGAGCACATCAAGGGTAACCAAAAGGTAGCTCAACAATGTTTCACTACAACAAAATTCGATTCTGGCGATGCACAATAGTATGTCGACAAAGGCTTATTTGTGTCGGCAAAGGGTTTTGGCGACGCAAATCCTTGTGTCGGCATGTCGTCGCCATTGCTATGTCGGCAATAGTATTTGCCGACGCAAACACCTCTATCGCCAAAAGGCAATAGATTTGGCGACGCGCTTTGCGTCGGCGAAAGCATGGTTAATGTGGCAAACGTATTTACACCTTTGCCGACGTGTTTTGCGTCGCCAAAAGGTAGCCTATTGGCAACACCAATTGTTGCATCGCCGAAAGATTACTTGATGAAAAATACAATTTTTTTGCACATCCTGGGTTTCGAACCCAAGACATCCAACTACACAAACCTTTACACACAAGGCTCTGACCAACTGCACTAGACACACTTTTCGTTATATGTTTGGAATATTTAATATATATAGTATATATTTAACATTAAAATAGCAATTAAAGTTGAATCAAACATGATTTTGAACCTTTAAATTAGGGGTGTGCACGGGGTTGGGTCGGGTCCGGTATGTCCCGCAAACCGACCTTGACCCGACCACGTCGGGTACAAAAAATACAATCCCGCAACTGAACCAACTGATGCTATAAACCCATCCGCGAGCCCGATTTTTTCCGTCGGGTCGGGTTGGTCGGGTTTAAGTGGGTCGGGTCGGGTCGGATCCGACCCCCAACGGGTAAAAAATGCACAGACTCGAAATCCGAACCGAAACTCATTTTTTTAACAGAACCCAACCCGTACCCGATCGAAAGCCTATGTTCGGAGCCGCCAGAGACCCTTCGGGTCGGGTTGCGGGTTTTTTGCACACCCCTACTTTAAACATTAAAATTAGCAATTTTGATAAACATGAAAATTGTAGCCCTTTATATTATTGTTCGAATCCAATTTGAATTACCCCTAATCAAAGTTAATTTATTTAGTATTTCAGGCATAACTTTTAACTCATAATTGTGATTGAAGTAATTCAAATTGGGTTTGAACAATAACACAAAGGGTTAACAACTTTCATGCTTATCAAAATTCAAATAGGGTGAAACAATTGAAGTATTTTGGACCCAAAAAAAAGACTGGGTCTTCTCGAAACGACGTCGTTTTATATTATTGCATTTTAATAATTTTCTTTTTACGATTGTTAATTTCTTCTACTCTCCATCCCATCTACTACTGATTTTCGTTTATTTTCAAACCCAAAAAAAAAAAATTGATATATTATTTTTTTATTTTTTTACACCAAATTAAAGTGAAAATGCACAAAAATTCGTAGGGGACATTTGAATTGGAATGAAGGGAGTAGATACTTATATATCTATGTATTAATTTTATGGGTTCACTAGATTTTTTTAAATTTCTTATCATTACATACTTGATCAGACGTAAAATATCATTCTAATAAAGAATCTACGTCCCGATGAAGGGGATTTCAAAATCGAATACACCCAAAAATTTATAAGAATGATTAGCACAAGACCTTTGTTCAGAAATAAATAAATTTTAATGTATACCTTTTAAATGTAGTGGTCTGCTATTTTTTTAAATGATCGATCTAAACCTTTAGCATTTAATGTCTTATCAATTATATCATTCTCACCAAAATTGATGATAATCAGATGTCAGCAACCATATGATCGCAACACATTCGATGGTTCCTGAGGCATTAAAGTCCTACAGTGTACAACTTGAGAGTTGCTTGAGCTATTTTTTTAAAATTGGAATTGTCTATCTTATAAATAAGAAAGATTAAACCATTTCTGCTAAGAATGAAGTAAATCTCTATCATTACATACTTGATTGGACGTAAAATTTCATTCTAATAATAAATCTGCGTCCCGATGAAGGGGCTTTCAAAATCCGATAGACCTAAAAATTTACGAGAATGATTAAAACACTAACCACAACAAAATGAACGGCATCGATCGTCGTGATTATGCTGCGGTCATTTGGCTACTGTACATTATACTATAGCATAAGATCGACATTGGTTTAGAAATAAGTAAATTGAATGTATAGATTCTAATGGCATGTAGTTGCTGGCTCATTTTTTTGAATGGTCAATCTAAACCGTTAGGATTTAACGTTTTATCAATTATATCATTCTCGCCAAAATCGGTGATAATTTGATCTCAGCAACTACATGATCATAACATATTCAATAGTTCCAGAAACATTAAAATCCTATAGTGCATAACTAGAGGGCCACTTGAGCTATTTTTTTAAATTAGAACCGTCTATCTTTTACATAAGAGGGACTAAATCATTCCTACCAAAAATAAAGTAAATCACTTATGCTATGTTTGGATTGGTGTTTGAAATTTTTTTTGAAAAATAGTAGGGGTAATAAGTGAAGAGAGATAGAGAGAGAAATGTTGGAAGTAGGGAGAATCTAAAGGGAATCTAAGGGAAATTTTTTGAAAAATTCTTTTTGAATTGTAAAGAGAACAAGACATTATTGTTACATATTTGATCGAATGTAATATATCATTCTAATAATGAATTTTCGTACAGATGTAAAACTTTGTACCCAACGGCGACACACTTCACGTCGCCAATTGCTTGCGAACGTAAATTTGCCTTTTGGCAACGCGATTTGCGTCGCCAAATGTGCAGATTGTTGGCAACATCAAAGTGTGTCGCCAATACATACCCAACGGCGACGCACCTCGTGTCGCCGAATGTGAAGACTTTTGGCGACATCAAAATGTGTCGCCAATACATATCAAATGGCGACGCATTTTTGTTGTGTCGCCAATCCTTGTCGCTGAATGTGAAAATTATTGGCGACATCAAAGTTTGTTGCCAATACATACCCAACAGCGACGTATTTTTGGGCGTGTCGCCAATTCGTGTCGCCAAAAGTGAGATTTGTTGTAGTGTTTGGTATCCATCATAAAGAGAATCCATAATGCCCACCATGTCAATACTGTGGAAATTCCGGATCTGCTGACCATTGAGGATATTGGAAAAGACCCAACCGAGAGGGTAGTTGAGGATTTGAAGAAAACACAAATCAACGAGATTGATCCAGATAGGTATTTTCTGATTGGGGAATCATTGCCAGTAGAGGAAGAGAATGAATTGATAAGTTTCTTAAAGACTTATGTCGATGTATTTGCCTGGACGCCAGAAGAAATGCCTGGGGTAGGTGCAGACGTCATCTGCCATCATTTGAACATAGATCCACAGCATAAGCCGGTCATTCAGAAGAAAAGAAGGGCAACCATACAACACGTTGACGCTATAATTGAAGAAGTAGACCATTTGTTGGAAGCCAAGGCAATAAGGGAGGTTTATTATCCAGAATGGCTATCAAATACTGTTGTTGTCAAGAAAAAGAATGGAAAATGGCGTGTTTGTGTAGACTTCACAGATTTAAACAAGGCGTGCCCAAAGGATAGTTTTCCTCTTCCAAGGATTGACCAGTTGGTTGATGCAACAGCAGGATACGGACGGATGAGTTTTCTCGATGCATATCGAGGATATCATCAAATTGCCATGTTTGGGCCAGATCAAGAGAAGACTTCTTTTATTACACCACGTGGGTTATACTGTTACAATGTCATGCCCTTTGGATTGAAGAATGCAGGGGCAACATATCAGAGATTGCAAACCATCATGTTCAAAAAATTGCTCGGCAAAACTATGGAGGTTTACATAGATGACATGGTGGTGAAAAGTAAAACTGGGCAAGGCCATATAGCAGATTTGAATGAGGCTTTTAAAATCTTGAGGAAATACAAGTTGAAACTCAACGCCTCAAAGTGTGCGTTTGGAGTCGGTTCTGGAAAGTTTTTGGGCCATCTTGTAACCTTGAGGGGGATAGAGGCGAATCCCGACCAAATAAAGGCCTTATAGAATCTGCAGAGTCCTCAGACAATGAAAGAAGTCCAACGGTTGACTGGGATGGCAGCGGCTCTTAATCGATTTATTAGCCGGTCAAGTGACAAGTGCAGACCTTTCTTTCAGCTGTTAAAGAAAAGGGAAGGATTCAAATGGGGAGCAGAATGTGAACAAGCCTTCCAGGATCTGAAGGGATATTTGGCCTCTCCTCCCCTTCTTTCGACCCCAGAACCAGGTGAGTCATTAGCTTTGTACTTAGCTGTTTCTGAGCATGCTGTGAGTGCAATCCTTTGAGGAATAAGGGATCCGAGCAAATCCCTATTTATTATGTGAGCAAAACGTTGTTAGATGCGGAAACAAGATATTTGCCCCTCGAGAAATTAGTCCTGGCACTAAGGACAACAACCATAAAATTGCCACATTATTTCTAGAGCCATAAAGTTGTGGTTTACACTGAGTTCCCATTAAAATCACTGCTACGAAAACCAGACTTCTCGGGAAGGATCTCAACTTGGTCCGTTGAGTTGAGCCAATATGACATTGATTAGCAGCCGCGCACAGCAATCAAAGGCCAGGTGTTGGCAGATTTTGTGGCAGAATTCTCACCCACGGTTGCACCTTTGCCTCCTACGAGAAAGGAGTGTGAAGCAAAGTCTCCTGTAACGAAGAAACAGGCATTGGCCGAACAAGATCCCCTGGAATGGAAGCTGTTCGTTGATGGGTCAGCTTGCAACACCGGATCAGGGATTGGGGTAGTGCTTTTAGCCCCTGAAGGATCAATGTTGGAACTATCTGTTCGGCTTGGGTTCAATGCATCAAATAACGTGGCAGAGTACGAGGCACTTTTAGCTGGTCTGAGAAGTGCAAAAACCCTAAAAGCAGAACATGTTAGGGTATATTGTGTTCACAATTCATAGTCCATCAGCTGTCCGGGCAATATGAAGCCCGGAGCGAGAAGATGACGGCCTATGTACAGGCAACTAGAGATCTGCTCGATACTTTCGAAAGGGTGTATATTGAGCAGATAAGTTCTGGAAAGAATGCTCATGCAGATTCATTAGCATGGTTAGCCGCAGCTGTACCAACTGAGTTTTAAAAGAAAGATAGCCGTAGAGTATCTAACTGAGCCGAGCATTGGGAGAAGCGTGGAGATGGTCTTGGACGTGAACAAAGGACCAAGTTGGATGGACCCAATTGTGGAGTTTTTACGAGATGAAAAACTCCCTTCAGACAAAAAGGAGGCTCACAAAATTAGGACCAAATCTGCTCGGTTCTGGTTATCACCTGAGGGAAAATTGTACAGGAAGTCTTTTACAGGATCCTATTTGCTTTGCGTACATCCTAAATTGGTGCAGAAGTTCCTCCATGAAATTCACGAAGGAACATGTGGAAGCCATGCTGGGGGCAGGTCCATAGCCCACCGAGCAATCACCCAAGGATATTGGTGGCCGTACATGCAAGAAGATGCTAAGGTATACGTAAAGATTTGTGAAAAGTGCCAGAAGTTTTCACCAATGATTCGAACACCAGCCGAGGATTTGGTGCCTTTGACAAGTCTCTGGCCGTTTGCTCAATGGGGAATGGACTTTGTGGGTCCACTACACAAAGCAACTGGGAATTGAAAATTCCTGCTAGTTGCAACAGATTATTTCACTAAGTGGATTGAGGCAGAACCATTGGCCAAGATCACTGAACCTATGATAGAAATGTTCGTGTGGAAGAGCATCATCACTCGCTTTGGGGTCCCTTATTCATTGATTACAGATAACGGGTCCCAATTTCAGAAGAAGTTCAAAACTTTCTGTGCCCAGTATGGGATAAGAAATTACTACTCGACTCCAGCTTACCCACAAAGCAACGGACAAGCAGAAGCTTCTAACAAAACAATTCTTGATGGGATTAAGAAGCATTTGGATAAAGCAAAGGGGAAATGGCCTGATGAATTGCCATTGGTACTTTGGGCATATCGAACAATGCCTAGGAGGTCTACGGGAGAGACCCCCTATTCATTAGCATATGGAACGGAGGCTATTATTCCATTGGAAATAGGTCTGCTGACCAACAGGACTACTTTGGTTGAAAGTGGAGGAAATGATAAGGCCTTGGAGATTGAATTAGACCTTGCCGAGGAACGACGAGAACGGGCCCTAGTGCACTTGGCCTCATACCAAGAGCAGCTAATCAAAGGCTACAACAAACATGTGCATCAATGAGAGTTTGGTGTTGGAGACCTTGTGCTACGAAAGGTGCTCGGCAACACTAAAGTGGCCAATAAGGGAAAATTAGGAGCCAATTGGGAAGGCCCATATCGAGTTACTGAGATTGTGGGCATTGGGGCTTATCGATTGGCAGACCTGGATGGGAACCCGGTACCAAGACCTTAGAATGTCAACAACTTGAGAAAGTTCTTTATATGAATATATTTTAACATATTTTTTCCTTTATGCACATCGTGACTGTGTGAGAGTTACGAACAAAACTCTCTTATGATTTATTAGTTGCAAGGGGTACGAGTAACGCCCCCTTGAGTTTTTGACATTTTTACACTCCCAAAGCCATGTTCTTTATTCTATTTTTTGTTCCGGGTTCTATAATATGAAGTATGTAACTTTTTTTTTTCCAACATCCTTCATATTGGGGAGCAGGGATTGGTCCCATATGATTCCATACAATTCTACGTTTTCTTTGCTTTCTTTACATACGAGATATGCAGCTTGATTGAAGTGCTTTAAGTACGTGTACACTTAGGCATATAACCAAGCATACAAGAATATGCACAAACTGTTCAAGCATACGAGAATATGCACAAACTTGGAAGCATACGAATATATGCATAAGTACAAGAAACTTACGAGACGTTTAAAAACAACACTTTGTCAAGCATACGAATATATTCATAAGGTACGCGAAACTTTAACGATTAAGTACGGGAAACTTACAAACCAAAGAAAAGTATGAAATGCTTAAAGAGTTTCAACACAGTATTCTAACATCACAAACCCACATGTCAAAACCACAATTCAAACAGGTGGCAAAACATACTGTCAAATGAAAGACGATTGAATTTATTCGTCTTCTGTGAGATCTTGAACAGTTGTAAGAGCAGTCGTAGGAGCTGCTGGAGCAGACGAGTCTTCTGTGGTATTTTCAGGTTGACCACCACTGACTTCCTTCTGGCCAGGGTTGGTCATGACTTCACTTGGTTCAACATCAGGAACATGTTGCTCAGACATATGCACCTCCTGCTCCTCATCTCCCTCCTCTGTACTATCTTCCTCACGACCTGCAGCAGCACTTGGTAATTCAATGTTGGTCCAAAAAGGAGAAGATTCAGGAATCTCGGCTTTGGCAAGGCAAGCTGTCCAGGAGGCCACCCAAACTTGGTCTTGAATCCTAGGCATCTGGTTCGTGTAGCTGTCCGTAGCTACTTTGATTCCTTCGTTGTATCCCTTTTCAAATGTAGCTTTGGCTTCAGTCTAGCTCGCCTCAAGTTCTTTCAGAGTTTGATTCAGACTGTCCTCAGCTCCCTTCATTTGTCCCTCTAAACCATCTGCTACCCCCAGGGCTTGGTTTCTTTCTCTCTCAAGCCTGATAATGGTACGTTGCAATTTGGTATTCTCACTGACAAGCTTGGCACGTTGGGGCTTGGATTGGCTAAGCTTTTGAGCCATGGCCACCATTTTTTGCATCACCTAGAATGTTCAAAACAGATATGATCAACATAAATATCAAACACTATGGTACGCTATGGCTTACAAAGGGAAATTTTACCTTGGCATTATGGGACATAAAAGAGCTCAGGAGACTGTCAGGAGACATTGCTACTTCTTTCTGCATATCTCCAGGCAACAGGAAGGCCTGGGACAATGCAAGAGCAGTCCCTTCAGTCTCAACACTGTTCCGAGCAGTGATCGCTCGATTCCCGTGAGAGAAAAAGGGAGCCCACGTAGGAGCAGGAGATGAAGAGGATGGTGGGGGTCTTTCTTGCGATTCTTCCACACGTTGACGTTTTTCACGATGAAGGGCTTCAATTTCCTCTGGAGAAAATCCAAGAGGAGCATCAGTTTGAGTCTGGATACGACGGCCACGACCTTGACCACTTTGGCCCCGAACAATGCCACGACCTCGACCAGGAATGGTGAGAAGACTGCCTAAATCAATTGGCCGGTTCATTTCTGGAGGGGAGAGGGTGTAGCCATTGGAAGAAGAGCTGGACGTGGAACTGGGAGCCTCCTCAGCAAGAGGGATTGGTTCGTTAGAGATTGGAGGTGTTCGAGAACGCCTCTCTTCTTGTTTGGGAGCTGGTCTTGAAAGACCAGCAATGACGGGGTTATCGGCTGCACGGGTTCGCCGATCAATAAAGCCACCGTACGAAGCTTTGTAGATGAGTAGTACCTGAGCCGCTCTTGCTCGGCCTGCAAGGTATGTCCCTTCACCATTGAAAGCAAGAGCACGTCTAATATCTGCTACGTGAACTTGAGGGGTTATGATATTATAACCTAGATTGATGTTTGATGCTAAAAAATGACAAAGCACAAATAATAAGAAGCATGAAAAAGCTTTTCTTTTGAAAAAGACAAACATATGAATTAGGAGGAGAGCACTAACGTGGGCTCCCGAATACGTGAGGAGCGTGAAAACCAATCACTTGGTCGTCCTTATCTCTGGGTTTGAAGTTGCCCGTAATGATCAGAAAGTCGTCGTCATCCCCTCGAGCAGAGTCAGGGAGTTCGAGAACAAGCTTCTTTCTAGAATCCCTACTTTTTAAATAATAGGTAAGGGCATCCCCGGTTCTAGAGATACTGTATAAATGGTGAATGTCATACAAGCCTAGAGAGGTCCCTAGCATCTAATTTAGGGCATTTATACCCATAACTACTCGAAAGAAATTAGCAGAAACCTGCATTGGAGAAAGCCTATAATATGCTAGGACTTGGCGAAGCAGGGGAGCCAAGGGAAACCTAACCCCGCCCTCAACGACAGCAACCACTGGAATGTGAAGGGTGTCAAAATCAAAACTTTCACGAATGGCGTCCTCAGGAGCCAAAACAGTAGCTACATTGTCAGGAATCTCATAACGACATCTGAAACTTGCCATGGTTTGAGGAGTATTACAATACCTCTGAAATCTCCCCATAACCAGAAAGGTTTTTTGAAATATAGAGAAAAGGGGATGATGAAACCCTAAAATGATTGAGAAATGAAGCAGCAAGAAGAAGAATGGTGACTTACGAAATTGGTAGATGGAATCCCTAAAAGCAGAGAGGAAGGAGCCTTGAGACGGTGAGCAGAGCTTCAATGGCGGGTAAAAGCTTGAACCTTCTTTTCTGCAGAGGGAGTCTAAGAGAGAGAATGGGGTTTTGAAAATGGGACGAAAACCCAAAAATACCCTAAAAGTGGGGTGGCGTACGTGAAACGTCACCCCAGACGGCGTTTGAGCGTTCCGTTCCCCAAAACACGTCTGTCCGCATTTAATGTAATCAATATAATGATCGACACATGTAAAGATTAGGACTAAAAGTCTGTGACGACCAAACGAAAAGATGTTTTCGCCATGGCAAAATGATGAAAAGTTGCACCAATATATGAAATAAGGTGCAGGAGCAGAATGAATTTGCTCGACAACAGAGCTTTACTCGTCATCTGAGTAAAGGATAACGAGTAAAAGCTGGGGAGCAATTGTAGGGAGGTATTCCCGAACAGGCCCGAGAAGCGCCCGAGCACGATGTCAAGAAAAGGTCAACGCGTTATGGACCAGTGACATGAGAAGTCATTGGTCCAGAGAGGTTGTACAATTCTCAGTTCAGTAAAACATGAGAAGTTATTGGACCAATTAAAAGGAAAGTGACACGTGAAGCCACTGTTCCAGTAACTTGTTCGGCTACGAGAAAGCCGAACAGGAGGAAAATTCCTAAAGAAAGGAATGGTCCAAATAATTGATTAAATAACCAATTACATGTGAAGTGACTGGTCCAAACCATCTGTTCGGCAATGAGATGGCCGAACAAGGAAAGAGCTCCAGTCAAGAATAAGAGCAGAGGGAATACTCTGGAAGATTCCAGAATAGTCATGTCCCGTAAGGGAATAAGATCCTGAGAATATAGGATCTGGGAAAGATACCTAATGAGAATGGGATGTTCGGCTTGTTATGGAAAAGAGTCCTATAAGGATTAAGAGAATAAAATGATAAAGGAAACGAGAATCCTTGATATCCTGGGATTTCCTGTACGAGTTAGCAATCCTATGGAAACAGGGATGCTTGGCCAACAAGCATACACAAATCTATAAATATGAGGTAAACCTAGATGCAAAAGGTACGCAATACACTGCATTCTTATTGCTTTCCTACTGATAATTAGGGTTTGACTGCTAGTACGTGATACTAACTAAGGCATCGGAGGGCCTTTGCCACGAGAGGCAAAGGTGCACTCACTCCTTGTCTGTTTTGCAGGATAAGGGTCCCAACGACGAATTAAGGTTCCGGTCAAGAGGCATGATAGGCCATTACAATCTAGTGCTGTTCAAAGCTCTAATTGAATCTGTCCACCTACACTTCTGTGCCCTATTCTTTCGGCTTAGAGCGTCAGCTTCTACATTGGCCTTGCCAGGGTGACATTGAAGTGTAAACTTGTAGTCCTCCAAGTATTCCATCCATCGACGCTGCCTCAGGTTCAACTCCTTCTAAGTGAAAAGGTATTTGAGGCTCTTATGATCGGTGAAGACCTCGAATTGTTCTCCCCATAAATAGTAACGCCAAGATTTGAGGGCGAATACTACTACAGCCAATTCTAGGTCGTGTGTGGGGTAATTCCTCTCGTGCGGTCGGAGTTGTCGTGATTCGTAGGCTACAACTTTTCCATTCTGCATCAGCACGCATCCCAAGCCATCTCTTGACGCGTCGCAGTAAATCGTATAATCTACACCCCGCTCGTGAATGATGAGTATCGGTGCACTGGTTAGTCTCTTTTTTAGTTCCTGGAAAGACTTTTTGCAGGCTTCATTCCAATCCAGTTTCACTCCTTTCTGAGTTGGCCTAGTCATTGGTTTGGCTAGGGTTGAGAAGTCTTGTATGAATCTTCGGTAATATCCAGCCAATCCTAGGAAACTCCTGATTTCGAATATCGAGGTCGACTGTTTCTAATTTAGTACTACTTCAACCTTACTTTCGTCCACTGTAATCCCATCTTTGGATACTATGTGCCCTGAGAACTTAACCACTTCCAGCCAAAACTCACATTTACTCACCTTGGCATAGAGTTGGCTATCTCGGAGTACTTGTAGCACTATCTGGACGTGTTCCTCGTGCTCCTCCTTGTTGGCAGAGTATATCAAGATGTCGTTAATGAACACCATTACAAATTTGTCTAAGTAGGGGTGAAAGGCCTTGTTCATGAGACACATGAATACTGCCGGAGCATTTGTCAGTCCGAACGGCATCACTACAAACTCGTAGTGTCTGTATCGAGTGCGAAAGGATGTCTAGGCAATGTCCTCGTCTTGGATTCTTAACTGATGGTAACCTGATCGGAGATCAATTTTGGAGAAATAGGTTGCTCCTCTCAATTGGTCAAATAGGTCGTCGATCCTAGGCAAGGGATATCAGTTCTTGACTGTGACTTGGTTTAACTTCCTATAGTCAATACACAGTCAAAGTGTTCCTTCTTTCTTCTTCACGAACAATGCAGGTGCTCCCTACGGTGATGTACTTAGTCTGATGAATCCTTTATCCAATAGCTCCTGCAATTGGGTCTTGAGCTCCTTTAGTTCCGCAATGGCCATTCGGTATGGTGCCATCGAGATTAGTGCTGTTCCTGGTTGGAGTTCTATAGAGAAGTCTATCTCTCTTAGAGGTGGTAAACCCGGAAGTTCTTCAGGGAAAACATCGGTGTACTTGCAAACGATGTGTAGTAATCCCAATTCCATCCGGTCGGTTTCTTCCATTTGGAGACTAGCTAGCCATCCAAACAGTTGATTCTGCCACCTGGATCTCTTTGTCGTTGAACTTGTGGTTTGTCTATCCCCCTTAAATCGGAAACAAGTCCCTTCAGAAGTATGAGCCGTCATCGTCTTCTGGTGGAAGTCTATGACCGCTCAGTGAGCTAATAGCCAGTCCATCCCAAGGATTACGTCAAAATCTGCTATGTCGACCACTCTGAGGTCACAGGTCAGACGTAGGTTGGCTATTTCTATCTCGCACCCTCTACACACTAGATTAACAGCTATACTCCCCCCCAACGGCGATGTGACTTTCGTACTCGTACTTAGGGGTTCTGTTTCTAGTGTTAGGGCAGTTATGCAAGCAGAAGATATAAACGAATGTGATGCTCCAGAGTCAAACAAAGCATGCACGCAGCTACTATACATTAATAGCGTACCTTGGATCACAAAGGGATCCTACTCCTGCTCCTCTGTCTGCAGCGCAAAGATGCGCCCTCCAGTGCTCTGCTACATTCCCATGGGCTGTTTCCCTTTGTTCTGCCCACTCTGTTGCTGCGATGGGCCTCCAGGGTTCTGCTTCCCAAATTCGGTCTGTCCCGACTGTTGAGCTTTCTAGTTTCCAAAGCTCCCATTCCTCTCCTTTTAAGGCTAAGGGCAGTCACGCTTAAAGTGACCCATGGCCTGACAGTTGAAGCATTGAACTAATGCCTTGTATTGGCCAACCCTCTGCGGTTCACTACGCTCGGGTGTAGCAGTCTTCCAAGTTTGGTTATTTTGGGACGAGGTGAAGGGTTTGGTAGGGTAGGGTCCAGGATTGTAGTTCTGATCGGTCTGCCAGTGTTGCCTGTCGCCTTCCTCCATCGGGTTTTAAAGTCATTCTCCTCATTCTCCAATCGAAGAGCACATTTCATAACACCGGTATAGGTGGGAAAGGCCTGAGCCACCACAGCCCTTCTAGCAGTTGTTAGCCCCCACTCAAACCTTCTCACGCTCTTGTCCTCAGTTGCAACGGCAGTTTGGGCGTAACGAGACAGTTCCTAGAATTTGGCCGCGTATTGGGTAACGGTCATCGTTCCTTGTTTCAGGTTTAAGAACTCTTGTTCCTTGGCTAAGCGAAGGGGTGTGGGAAAGTATTTGTCGAGAAACAGAGTTTCAAATTCGGCAAATGTCATGGTGGCTATGTCATGGATTGCCTCCATCAGATCCCACCAATAGCGGGTTTCTCCCTTCAGCTGGTACGTGGTTAAGGCTACATGATCTCCATTTCGGGTAATTTCCAAGGTGTCCAAGATCACCATGACTTCTTTCAGCCATGTTTCAGCCACGGTGGGGTTGGTATCTCCGTTGAAGGTCAAAGGTCGGCGTTTGCAAAATTCGTTCATCGCTCGGGTTCGGGTCATAGGTTCATCATCGCAGTTTTGGTTTCGGCGGTTGGCGTTTAAGGCTGTTACGAGCGCCTGCATGATTTGAGCTAGGTCAGGGTGAGGGTTAAAGGATTCTCCGTTCTCGTATCCTAATCCACTGTGCCGGTTCACCATCTATGAGTAAAAATTGGAAGAGGGAGTCTTAGTTTATTTAACAATTTCCTTTTGTAAAAGGTATATCTTTCTAGAAGTTAAACGCAATAGATCATATAGTATGCAATAGTACTCTTAAACAAAAACAAGGCAACTTTTCATAGATAAGCAGGACGTTACAATCACAAACATAAAGTTCTACTATAAGGCAAGTAGACTTAAAACAAGATTCCCTAATACAAGTTGAGACGATCCTACACGCTCCTACTATACGATCTTACGGCTTACAAAGCCTTATTCTACTCCATGGCCGCGACACTCCAGGGTGGACTGATTCCAAAGACTTCTCTCAGCCACATCTTGTAGCTCCTCTCGGCAGCGGTCTCTTCTCTAAGAAGACGTTCATGTTCTTGTGCGAGCATCTCATCCATTGTTAGGATGGGTGGTTCCTCCAGTGGTTCTAGGTAGTACTGGGAGAGGTTCATTATTGCAGCCTCCATTTCCAGGTTAGACATGATATAGTCAAATGGTTGCTCAAAGTTCTACATAGGTGGTGCAGGGCCAAATGGTTGCTCGAAGTTCTGCATAGGTGGTGCAGGGACTTGGGTAGGTGGAATGTTCTCGGACGTTGGGACTGGTGGGGGCATCTCCCAAGTGATTGGAACTTCATAGAGCTCCATGTCATCCTCTAGTGTAAAGGTTGGTCCTGCGTACTCTGGTGCTAGCAATGATTGGTAGTTGGCCAAGAGTCGTGGGCGAAAGGTGGGCATCCTCCTTGTGGTACATTCGACATCTATATCAATAAAGAAAATTATATATTAGACTTAATGGTGGATTGCACACAAATAAATACAAGTACACACATAAACAGTGATAATATGTCAAAAGGAAATTCAAGTCTTTCGTTACCAAATGAAACGAGTACAACATAGATGGCTTACTAGCCTAAGCTTCCTACTACATTTTGATTACAACAAAAGATCCAACACAAGCTAGGCCTTCCTAACTAGTCTAGAAAATATTCAAAAACTTGACCGTATACGTGCCTATGTCGGTCTCGTAGGGTGGCGGTGGTACTTCATTGTAGTCTCCGGGCATGTCTATGAAGCTTGGCATGACCCACCCTGGCTCTATTTCTCCAAACTCCATTTCCTCATCGCTTTCATGATACAATGGTTCCTCCTTGGGAAACTCCTCTTCTTCAGGTTCTTCCTCGGGATCCTCCTCAACTTCCTCAGCTAGGAACTCCACTTCTACGGGAGGAGCTAATTGGACTAAGACAGGCGCTACCTCGGCATCATTTGCCTCCTCATTTATGGGAAGTATGATGGTGCCATGTTCTTGGAAGTAGTCATGAGTGTAGGGAAAAGCATAGGGAAAGTAAGGATCTCCCAGTAGTTGGTTTGTCATTGACCTTAGGGTGGTTGCAAGATGGTGAGCTTCGGCTAGTAGGTTGACTTGATAGGGACTCATGTGATTCATCTACAAGGAAAAGTTTTAAACCTCAATTAGTAACGTTTTTAGGCAAGGTTTACTAATACTAAAAATGCTTTCGAGTCTCTAAGTTCCATATTCGATCCTTGATTTAAGTCATCATCCAATTGTTTGGGAATTTCCAGCTCGGTGGTACTGCCAATTTCCTACAACTTGCTTCAATTCAAAGATTGTTTTTTCAGAATTCCACCCAATTTGGGACGGTTATCTTAAACTCAATTCAAGTTTTATGCAACGGTCAAACTATCTTATGGTCTACCCATGGCCGGGGATTTTGACCTAAAGCTTTGATACCAAGTTGTAATGCCCCTAATTTCCGGAACGTTAAATAAGAAATTTCATTGCAAAATAAATAGAGTTTGGCTCAATATTACATCATAAACCTTACAAAAGTACTTTTATTCAAATAAGGGAGGGAACTAGGGTTCCTATCTAATGCTCCGCTTCTTCCTCCATCCTGGCTAGCTCTTCGGCTCTAACGGCTTCCGAGGTGTAGAGTTCACCCTATTCATCTATAAGATCTGACACATTATACCGGCATCGCCACCAATATAATATGTCAGGGTTACCAAAGGTAACACCGTGAGCTACAAAAGCTCAATAGAGTAACCCATACCCTCTAACCCTTCACTTACAAACAAACGATCATAAATTTAATAATTTCCACATAGTTCATACATATTTGACAAAATGGTTAACAATGACACATCCACATTCATTATCCAAACTAACGTTGGTGTCCATTATTTTCCAAGTTTCTCCTACGCGACTCATCGTAGACCGTGTCACTATTTCCATATTTCATAGCCATATCAACATTTCCAAAATCATTTTTAACTCACCCAACCTCGGTTCCGCCACGCCGGTCTCCCGAGTATCCTCACAATGGCTCCGCCGCGCCGGGTTCCCATTGGCACACAAAATTTGCATTGGCTCCTCTCCGCGGATAACCAAGCTACTCACCCAACCTCGGTTCTACCGCGCCGGTCTCCTGAGTATCCTCACAATGGTTCCGCCGCGTCGGGTTCCCAATGGCACACAAAACACACACTACACAATAGGCTACCACGTCCGGCGACATTGCGATTTCCAAAACATTTCTCATTTTCTAACACGCCTTTTTCATTAACCACACCTGTAGACACCCCAATCTGGGCTTCCAGATTAGTTTACTTATGGTTTTTGATTTCCCAATGATGAAATGGATCAAGAACACCCTAGGAATGATAACGTGTTTAAGCTTTGAGTGTTTGCAAAACCCTTGAACCTAACCTAGCCTAAGCCACTTCAAAAATCAAAAACCCTACTGGTCCGCGCCAGGGCGCAACCATCCCGCGCCGGGGCGCACCATCGCGCCCCCGACTAGCTCTATCGCGCGACAATGCGCCAGGGCACACCATCGCGCGCCAGATTCACTCCATCGCGCGACAGTGCGCCAGGGCACACCATCGCCCGACAGACTCACTGTGTCGCGCGACAGTCCAACCTACCACCAACCTTTCTGAAGGAGGATAGTTGGCCACCAATGCAACTTCAGCCAGACCTCATGGACTGCCTGAACTCCTCTGTTTCCAACCAGATTCACCCCCTCTCCCTATTTATACCCCCATGGGTCTTTCATTCAAAGGGTTCCAAAAAATTGAAAGGCTAAGCACAAGCTCTAGTGCTTTTCTTCCAAATTCACATTCCTCAAAACACTTAAATACCTCAATCAAGCCTCAAACACATCAAAGCTCAATACCTTTCAAACTCAAAAACCAAAGGTATAGCTTACCTTTGTTCTATTTTCTGTTCTGATCTCTGAGGGGGGCTGGCAGGGCCAAGGCTGGTAATCAATACCAGTCCTGGTCCTAAAGCTGGCAAGATTTTAAAAACCGTCGAGGTAGGAACCAACGCGCGATGGTCCCACACTCGCGCGCGACTGTCTCAGTCTAGCGCGCGATGGACCGCGTGGGGATTGGTTTCCTACTATTTTATGCTTTTATTTCATATAGATCGCTGTTAAGCATGTTAAAAATTTGTTTACTGCTTTCCTTTGTTAGAAACTGCTAGTATGCAGTTAATTTGTATTTCTGCTGTTTTGGAGTACCCCTGGGATCATTCTGGACCTGCCCCAGAGCCCAGAAATGTGTAAACCAAGCACTGATCTGGTTGCGCCAGGGCGCACCATCGCGCGCCGGACTGGCTTCATTGCGCGACAGTGCACCAGGGCGCACCATCGCACGCCAGACTCACTCAGTCGCGCGACAGAGCGCTAGGGCGCACCCTCGCGCGCCAGACTGACACCGTCGCGCGATAGTATGCCTCTGACCAGTGAGTGGCCTTGCACGGGTAGCTTAGTTTTAGGTCATTATTTTGTCCCCACACTATTTATGGGATGTTTTATTAATTTGTAGGGCTTTACAACCTTTAAACTGTATACTATACTGCTATAAACTGCATGGTTTGTCCTGGGTGTGCACTGGTCCTTCCAGAGCCCCGATGGTTTGAGAATAAGAGCTGTGGGTTTGAGCTCACTGGTGCGCGCGTGTCTTGGAGTTGTGCGCGCAGGAATAAACAACATGCAGTGACTTGTTCAATGCATGCTGGTTTCTTCCTACGCACGTCATTCCAAAACAGGGGCTTCTCAGTTTGTTTAAACTCCCACAGCAGTCTGTTCTCATCCTATACCAACTACTCATCCATGCTATCGATCACATCTTGCAAACTGTTACAGTTTTAATCCCCTTAAACTGTTCCCCCGCCCTAATTGGCTAAAAAATTGATTAATCAAACAGAATCGCAAACAAACATCTTTCGCAAATGCCTAAGTAGAGACCGATCTCCGGATTGGGCGAGAGGGGTGCCATAAAACCCTTCCCCTCTCGTAACCTGCCTCCCGAACCCAAATATGGTTATGACGGACTGGTTCCTTAACTTTGTTCAAATCAAATAGCGCGGCAAGTGCTTCGAAATACGGTTCCTTGGGTGTCGGACCTTCAAACCCGAGTGGCGACTCTGTATTTTGCGAGCGCTTGTTGTCCAGCTAAGCGCTCCCTCGATTCCGAGCTCTTGCGTTTTGGAATCTGGAAATTCCAAGAGCATGCTGCCCACAACACCCTAGGTGTCATGTTTCTAACTTTCTCAATTTTCGTGTCATGTTTTCATGCAATGACTCCGCAGTAGGACTTTTTACATACGAAATCATAAATCATTCAGTGTAGTCTTGGAACTAAACTAGCAAGATCATCCAACTCTATATTACTAATCATGCTTAAATCACAACTTAAAGCATAACGCCATATGTACGGACGCCTTTGGAGTGAAAATCACTTATGCTTTACAACAAGACAAGTAATATAAACAATTCAAATCACATGCTCATAACCATCCTAAAGATTAAAGTACGAATACTTCTATTAATGATAAAGTCTTATTCTTCGAAACCGTTTTTTCTTCCTTGTTGGAAATTCAAAACATCACATGTTTATTAGAGTAAAAATTGATTATTCCAACATGTTCATACTACCATTAGCAAAACGAGTTTATTCACTATCATGCATTTCAAACATTCAAAGTGATAGATAACCTTATCTACTTAAAAATATTTCATGTCATACTTTGAACTAAAGAGTAAAGACATTCTACTTTCCAATATTCGATTCCAAGCTATACGTTGAGTTAGGGGACAAGGGATTCTACGTACACTTAGAGATAGCGTATATGGGACTCTACATTTACTTAGAGATAGTGAGGATAGAAAAATCTACCTTTCTTCTTGGCGGTAGTTGACGACTACGGAAAGTAAGTTGGTGTTTGGGCGGAGTAACTTCTTATGGTGAGCTTCCGGGAGCTTCGAAAGAGAAGGGTTTCTCTCGAAACTAGTTTGTGACTAAAACTACTCTACTTTATGGATCGAAAAGGTGGTTTGGGGATGAGTTTCTTGAAGAACACAAGAAGAGCTTCAAGAACAAGGAAAATTAAGCAAGAACAAGTAAGAACACAAGCTTTCTTAGAGAGAGAAGTTGCTAGGTGAAGGTATGAGTTGAATGGCATGAGGGTGGTCCTATTTATAACCAAAATTTTGGCTCTCTCTCCTCCTCTTATGGCCGGCCCTCTCTCCCTCCAATTCTCCCTTGGATTTGCTCCATGGACTTGTCATTTCAAGTCCTTCAATCAATCTATAGCCTTCCCTCACTTGTCACTTCCATTTATAGGCCAAATCTTAGGCCATCATGAAGAGTTTTTGACTAGTCTAGTTCTAAAAAGATGTTGCTTGTAAGAAAGAATAAAATCAAAGGCTAGGATGTACTTAGGAAGACTACTAATGGGTTGGCATGTAGTAAATAGGCTTAGGGCTATTAAGTAGCTTGTGAAAGAGAACAAAACATAAGCACACACTCCACCCCTCTCTCTCCCATTCGACGCATCTCTCTCTCTCTTGCATATATAAGTACACAATCATTTTCAAATGAGAAGGTCCTTATTTTAACTAAAATAAGGACCTCTCCATTTCTCTCATTTTCCGTTCGAATTTCAATGATCCGAGCCACTCAATGTGTTCAAAACGTGATTTTAAGTGTACCCGTGAGGAATTAGCAAAAAAAATAACCGGGAATGGCTTCATCCGAGCAGTTTTTATTTGAACCGTTTGATAAAATATAAACAAAAACTGCTCGGATGAAGCCTTTCCAGTCATTTTTTTTTGATTTCTCGCGGGTACCCTTAAAATCACGTTCTGAACACATTGAGGGGCTTGGATCATCGAAATTCTATCGGGAATGGGAGATCCTTATTTTATTAAGTTAAGGTGGTCCTTAGGAGAAGAGAACTCATATAATACACATATATATATATATATATATATCTAGGAAAGTAACTCTAGTATAAATAGGCTTAAGGCTATAACCCTAGGTATGTCTTGTCTTATCAAGTTGTCTATATATGTATATACACTTGGCAAGTCTAATCTCTATTAACCATGGGATAATAATTCCCCTAACATTTGTTACCCAATGGGTAAGGAAAAGGTAAGGTTGACATGAAAGGTTGAAATGACAAGGTTGACTTCTTGGAATCAAGGTACAAGATTCTCATGGTACAAGATTCCCATGTGACTAGTCTTTTCACACACACACACACACACACACACACACACATATATATATATATTAGTAGACTAGTTGCTATTATCCAATGGGTAATATCTCCCCTAACAATTATGGACCAAAGGGTAAAGAAAAAGTAAGGTTGACATGACATGATCCAAGATTCTTTTCCTGACTTGTCACATCAAAACTTTATTGGTCATTAAAACTCTATTACCCAACGGTTATAAGTTTCCTTAGCGGTTATTAACCAAAGGATGGAAGAGAAAGGAACTAGATAGTTTGGTTTCTCCAACTAACCGGTTAGAAACTAATTATACTAACCATGTAGGGTGTTTAATTAAGAATTGAATTTTTAAAGGACTAAAATCTAATTATGACGGGTAATCAAGATTAAATAGGAATATTAAAAGTAATATTAAGTAATTAAAAGAAATTTCGAAAAATAAATGAAATTTTATTAAAAATTCTGAGTCGTTACAAAAACATTTCTTTTTTGCAAATCACATCTTTTTATTAACCACACCCTAGGTGTCATGTTTCTACTTTCTCGATTTCGGTGTCTCGTCTTCATGCAACGACTCTGCGGTAGGACTTTTCACATACGTAATCATAGATCATTCATTGAAATCTTGAAAGTAAACTAGAAAGATCATCTAACTCTATATTCCTAATCATGCTCAAATCCCTACTTAAAGCATAACGCCACATGTACGGATGCCTTTGGAGTGAAAATCACTTATGCTTTATCACACAACAAGTAATACAAATAATTCATGCACACATACTCATAACCATTCGATAAATCAAAATACGAATACTTCTAATCAAACGTTAAATAGCTATCTTTCAAAATCCGTTCTTTCTTCCTTTGTGGGAAGTTCAAAACAACATATGTTTATTGAAGTAAAGGTCGATTATTCACATGCTCATGTAACCTTTAGCAAAATAAGTATATTAGCTGTCTTTCTTCATGTTTTTCAAATTATACAAATAATATACAAACTTCGATTATACTTAGAGTAGAGAGTAGAAATATTCTACATATACTTAGAGATAGGGGATAAGAAGATTCTACCGTTCTTCTTTGGAGGTAGGGCGGCTACAGAAGGTGAGTTGGCTATCGGACAGAGTAACTTCCTATGGTCTTCAAAAGAGAAAGGTTTCTCTCGAAACCAAATCTTGACTAATACTACTAAAACTTTTGGATCGAGAGGGTGGTCGAGTGGTGGTTTTGTGGTGGCCTAGGATGAGTTTCTTGAAGAATACAAGAAGAACTAAAGAACAAGGGAAGGACAAGTAAGAACAAAGCAAGAACACTAAAATTTCTAGAGAGAGAAGTTAAAGGCTTAAAGGTGTGAGTTGAATGGTATGAGGAGGGTCCTATTTGTAGCAAAATTTGGCTCCCCCTCTCTCCCCCATGGCCGGCCTCCCTCTCTCCCTTTTTCTCCCATGGTTTTGCTCCATAGTATTGTCAAATCAAGCATGCCATGCCTTCCTCACTTGTCATTTCCATTTTAGGCCATACCTTAGGTTATCATGAAGGGTTTTTAGTCTTGTCATGTCCTAGGAAGGGTTGCTTATAGGAAAGAAGAAGATGATTGGCTAGGTATGTGTTTAAAGTAGCCTAGAATGGGTTGTCATGTAGTACTAGGCTTGAGTGTACAATAGGTAGCTTATTTGAGTGCCCAATACACAAGCACACACACACTCTCCCTCTCTCTCTCTCTCGGCCTCCCCTCTCCTTCCCTCTCTCGGCTTTTCTCTCTCTTTCCCTCTCTCCCTCTCTCTCTAGTACCATGTATATATATATATATATATTTATATATATAAGTATACCTAAGTACTAAGTAGTCCTATTAGGTCTATGGAAGAGGAGATGATGAGTGGTGGGGCTTTCAATGACAAGAACATTGTCCAATGGTTAACACTTTTCCTAGAAAGTGTATATATGTACATATAGACATATATAGGCATGCTTATAATAGGCTATGAGGTGTATATACCTATATATAAGCACATATATGTACTTAGGGAATCTAGAAAAATAACTTTGGTGGGCAGTTTAGGTTAAGGGCTATAAGTCTAAGGTTTACATGCATGGCAAGGCTAAGTTTGCTTCTTTTGGAAGCAAAATGATGGCTTCCTATAGTCCATGATTTGTCTTGTCAAATCACATATTCATTGGCAAATCCTAATATCCATTATCCAAGGAATTAAAATTTTCCTAACAATTATTATCCAATGGATAGTGGGATAATGGTGATAAGTATGGTCTTCAATGACTAGTCATGTGGTATATGATTACCACTAACGGCCTAATGGTTCAATTAGGGTTAGGAGGGTTCACAAGGTTCAAAGATGGTTAAAAAAATCCATCTAGGGTTAAGAAATTGTAACTAGGTGAATTGGTAGTTCGGTTCCTCCAACTAATCGGTTGAAAACTAATTCAACTTGCCATGTAGGATTTCTAGTCAAGAAATATAATTTTAAAGGGCTTAAATCTAATTATGACGGATTATAGAAATTAACAAGGAATTTTAAGAGTATTTCCAAGTAATTAAAAAGAAATTCCAATATATAACAAAATTTTATTTATTGAAATTTCGAGTCATTACAGAGGGACCAGTAAACACCATAGGGACTAAAAGACGAGACCATGACTGTACGAGAAGCAGCACAAAAGGCACTTTACAATATTGCGTCCTCCCCATTTGCAAGAAAGTTACAGGAGGCAAGACTGCAGAGCAGGGTGAAGCACGAAACGTTTATCCTTTACGAGACAAATGCAGATCCCGTGGCACACATACATCACTACCAGCAGGCAATGTTTATGCACGATGGGGATGATGCAATTATGTGCAAGATGTTCCCATTGAGTTTGGGTAAGGTAGCTTTGTCTTGGTTCCATAAGTTGGGTCCACGCTCCATCCGAGGATGGGGGTAGTTGGCCGAGGAATTCACTGCTTGGTTCCTGACGAGTAGGAAAGCACCGAAGATGTTTGAGAGCCTTTCCGTTATGAAACAGGGAGAGAACGAACCGATCAGGAACTATGCAAAGAAGTACTGAGAAACTTTCAACGAGATTGAAAGTTGCAGTGAGGAATACGCAATAGCCACGTTCAAGATTGGGCTGCCTGTTCATGGGGAGCTGCGTAAATCATTGGACATGAGTCCAGTAGGAACACTGGCAAAGCTAATGGAACAGATAGAGCAGCATGCCAGGAACGAGGATGACATACTCCAGGAGGACGGCAAAGTGATTGCCGAGCAAGCCGTGGGGCTTGAGAAGAAAATAGGTAAAACAGAGCCCAAAACTTATAGGGAAAGAAAGGACTATGGGCAGTCTAAGAAAGAGCCATACAAGGAGAAGTAGGCTCTGGACCCTAAGTCTTTCTTTTCGGTAACCACGGTTTAGAAAGAACCAATCTATAGGATTCTTTATCGAATAAAGAATCAGCCTTACTTCAAATGGCCCCTAAGCCTGGGAGGAGATAAAGATGCAAAGCGGGCTACGAATCAGCACTACAGCTACCACAAAGACTGGGGCCACATGACTAAAGATTGTGAGATGTTTGAGAGGCACCTTGATGATTTGGTCTCTCGTGGCTACCTTAAAGAATTTATCTAGGAAGATCCCAAGGATAAAGAGAGGGCAATGGAATTGGATTACGAACAAAATCCAAGGGGCATAATCCATATGATGCATGGATTGGCCACACCTTATATGAGAAATGAGGTAAGGTTGCTCCAAAGGCAAGTGAAGCATGACCAACATGTGATGCAGTTGGGAAAGAAAAGAGGACATGAAGGAGAGGTGTGCAATGAGGGCATAATCTTCACGGATGAGGACCTGGAAGGAATACAGGTACCACATAATGACGCCTTAGTCACAACCCTACGAATTGGGGAATATGACATTGAAAGGATTCTGGTGGATTCAGGAAGTTACAAAGAGGTGCTATATTACGATGCGTTCAAAAAGTTAGGACTGACACATGTGAACCTATGCAATCAATGACTCCATTGGTCGGATTCATTGCAGGAGCAGTTTGACCATTGGGCAAACACTGCCTGTTCGGACAAGAATAGTAGTACTGCGAGCCGACTTCCTAGTGGTAGATGTGTTGTCTTCTTATAACGCGATTATAGGAAGAACGTGGTTGCACAGGATGAGGGCAGTTTCCTCCACTTACCATTAGATGGTAAAATTTCCCGTATCTAATGGTATTGAGAGAATTAGAGGGAACTAGAAAGTTGCCCAGCAGTGTTTGGTTTCTATAATCAAGAAGGCACCCAAAGCAAAATTGGTCCAAACCATTAAGGTTCCAGACCAGCCGACCATCGAGGATGTCGAAGGGAATCCCGCCGAGAAAGTGGTGGAAGGCTTGAAAATGATTCAGATCAACGAGACTGATCCAGAAAGGTATTTCCTGATTGGGGAAAACCTGAACAAAGAAGAAGAGGAAGAGTTGGTTGGGTTCCTTAAGGAGCACTTTGATGTGTTTTCTTGGGTACCCAAAGAGATGCCTAGGGTAGATGTAAACGTGATTTGCCACCACTTGAATGTGGATCCACAACATAAGCCCATGATGCAGGAAAAGAGACGATCAGCCGTACAACACGTGGATGTTGTTATCGAAAAGGTTGACCGGTTACTGGAAGCAAAGGCCATACGAGAAATTTACTACCCAGAATGGTTGTCTAACACCGTTGCAGTAAAGAAGAATAATGGAAAGTGGCGAGTTTGTGTAGACTTCACAGATTTGAACAAGGCGTGTCCAAAAGATAGTTTTCCACTCCCAAGGATAGATCAATTGGTTGATGCAACTGCTGGGTATGATCGAATGAGTTTCCTCGACGCACACCGAGGATATCATCAGATTGCTATGTACGGGCCCGATCAAGAGAAGACTTCCTTTATCACACCAAGAGGGCTATATTGTTATAGTGTCATGCCTTTTGGTTTGAGGAATGCCGGTGCAACATATCAAAGGTTGGCAATGATTATGCTAAAAAAGTTGCTCGGCAAAACTATGGAGGTGTACATAGATGATATGGTGGTCAAGAGCAAAAGAGGTAGGACCATATAGCAGATTTAAAGGAAGCCTTTGAGATTCTGAGAGAGTACAAGCTGAAGCTCAACGCCTCGAAGTGTGCATTTGGAGTAAGCTCAAGAAAAATCTTGGGCCACTTTGTGACCATAAGAGGGATAGAGGCAAATTCCGATCAAATCACAGCTTTGCAAAAGCTCCAAAGTCCAAGGACCACGAAGGAGGTCCAAAGATTGACTAGAACGGCCACGACCCTTAGTAGATTAATTTGCCGGTCCAGTGATAAGTGCAAGCCCTTCTTTCAATTGCTGAAAAAGAAGGAAGGATATGAATGGGGAGTAGAATGCGAACAGCATTCCAAGACCTGAAAAAGTACTTAGCAAAAGTCCCACTCTTTTCCACTCCTGATCTAGGTGAGTCTTTGATTTTGTATTTAGCAGTTTCTGAATATGCTATAAGTGCAGTATTATTGAGGGACAAGGGGTCTGAGCAAATCCCCGTGTATTATGTGAGTAAGACATTGCTAGATGCAGAAACGAGATATCTACCGCTCAAAAAATTGGTCTTGGCATTGAGGACAGCGGCAAGAAACTTGCCCCATTACTTCCAGAGTCATAAAATTGTGGTTTACACAGAGTTTCCATTGAAATCATTGCTACGAAAGGCAGCCTTCTCAGGTCGCATTTCAACTTGGTCGGTGGAGCTAAGTCAATACGATATTGACTATCAGCTGCGCACACCAATAAAGGGACAAGTGTTGCAGACTTCGTAGCAGAATTCTCACCAATGGTAGCTCCATGGCCTCCTACAAGAAAGGAGCAGGTGCATGGGCCGCCGGCCAAGAAAGAAAAGGCATTAGCCAAGCAAGATCCCCTGGAATGGAAATTATTCGTTGACGGATTAGCCTCTAATGCTGGATTAGGAATTGGGGTTGTGCTTTTTCCTCTTGAGGGAGTAATGATAGAGTTGTCCGTTCGGTTGGGTTTTAGCGCATCAAACAATGTGGCAGAGTACGAGGCACTCCTAGCTGGCTTAAGAAGTGCAAAAACCTTGAAGGTAAAAAGAATACGAGTGTACTGTGATTCACAACTTGTGGTGAACCAGTTGTCCAGAGAATACGAAGCTTGGAATGAAAAGATGGTAGCCTACGTGGAGGCCGCCAAAGATCTACTTGACACTTTTGAGAAAGTGTACATTGAGCAAATAAATTTTGGGCAGAATGCCCATGCAGATTCACTGGCTTGGTTGGCCGCAGTTGTGCCAACCGAATTTAAAAGCAAGGTGGCAATAGATTATCTTGCTGAGCCTAGCATTGGAAGAAGTGTGGAAATGGTCTTGGACGTGAACCAAGAACCAAGTTGGATGGATCCAATTGTGGAGTTCCTACGAGATAGGACACTCCCCATAGATAAAAAGGAGGCTCACAAGATAAAGACAAAATCTGCATAGTTTTGGCTGTCACCTGAAGGAAAGTTGTACAGAAAATCGTTCACTGGTCCATACTTACTCTGTTTGCACCCCGAGATGGTGCAGAAGTTCCTCCTTGAGATTCATGAGGGAACATGTGGAAGCCATGCTAGGGGTAGGTCAATTGCCCATCGAGCAATCACCCAGGATTATTGGTGGCCGCACATGCAAGAAGATGCAAAGGTGTATGTGAAAATCTGTGAAAAATGTCAGAAATTCTCACTAATGATCCGAACACCAGCCAACGATCTGGTGCCGTTGACAAGTCCTTAGCCATTCACACAATGGGGGATGGACATTGTGGGTCCACTTCACAAGGCAATTGTCACTACAAGAAAATCGGGATCTAACAACGGTCAAAAGCATTACTAAAAAACACAAAAAATGTTGCTAAAAGCAATACCAACGGTTCACCAACCGCTGCCCAAACCGTTGCGAGATATCTATTGGTGTAGAGGTATAGCAACGGTTTTGACGAGCGTTGGTATAGATTTATTTTTAGTAACGGTTTCTTTAGCAACGGTTTTAAAACCGTTGCTAAAGACAAATTTTTTTTTTTTAAATCTGGGGTAAATTATGACATGGCAGCCACGTGGCCTCCACCTGTCGCCCACATGGCCCCATCTGTCGCCTGCGTGGCGCATGAAAGGCAACACAATAATTTTGCTCCTCCTGGGAATCGAACCCAGGACCTCTCGTATGCGCGCGCGAGTGCGAACCAGCTAGGCTAGCCCAACACTAGTGTAATATTGAGAGCCTTTTAATATTTATACTATGCAAACCGGTTGGGCTAACTTGTGTCATTAGAGTTTTATCGATTTATTCTTAATCCAAGTTTTAAATTCGGTTTATACTATACAAACACCTACTCTTTTTTTTCCAATTGGAACCGTCTATTTTTTACATAGTAAAGATAGCTACGTTTGTTCGGACAAATAAGCCAAAGTGGCTTATTTTTTGTCCTTATTCAATTTTTTTTTGCATTTGTTAGTTTCTCGTCAATTTTTTTGGGATTATTGCTTCGTCATGACGAGAGGAATCTAAAAAGTAAAAAATTTCGATCAAAATTTAATTTTTTTGAATAAAGACAAAAAAATAAGCCAATAATTCAATTTTTTCGTCTTTATACTCCGGTTTTTAATAACGGTTATGGAAAACGGTTGCTATAGTCCAAGCAAAGTGGAGCATGATGCGTTCATCCTTTACAAGACGAATGCAGACCCCGTTGCTCATATACAACATTACCAACAGGCTATGTTCATGCATATTGGGGATGATGCCATCATGTGTAAGATGTTCCCTTCAAGCTTGGGGAAGGTAGCCCTATCCTGGTTCCATAAATTGGGACCACGCTCCATATGATGATGGACGCAGCTTGCCAAGGAATTTACTACTCGATTTTTGACAAGTAGGATAGCCCCCAAAATATTTGAAAGCCTCTCCACAATGAAACAGGGGGAAAATGAGCCAATCAGAGACTACGCTAAAAAATATTGGGAAACTTTCAATGAGATTAGAATATGCGATTGCTACGTTCAAAATTGGCCTTCCTGTTCAGGGAGAGCTCCGCCAGTCATTAAATATGCATCCAGTAGCAACGTTGGCTAGGCTAGGCTAATGGAGTGAATCGTGCAGCATGCCAAAATGGAGGATGACATACTCCGAGAAGATGACAAGTTGACTACTGAACAAGCCAAGGGGCCTAAAAAGAAGGCAGATAAATCAGAGCCCAAGACCTATAGGGAAAGGAAAGAGTACGTGCAAACTAAGAAAGACCCATACAAAGAAAAGCCAGCACATGATCCTAAGTCCTTCTTTTCAATAAATACAATTTGGAAAGAACCAATTTATAGGATTCTTTATCGAATAAAGAATCAACCCTACTTTAAGTGGCCCCAACCATGGGAGGAAATAAAGATGCAAAGCGGGCTATGAATCAACACTGCAGCTACCACAAGGACAGGGGCCATATGACTGAAGATTGTGAGATGTATAAAAAGCACCTTGATGATTTGGTCTCTCGGGGCTACCTTAAAGAGTTTATCCAGGAAGATCCCAAGGATAAAAAGAAAGCAATGGAGTTAGATTACGAACAAAATCCAATGGGCATAATCCATGTGATACATGGATTGGTCGAGCCTTATACGAGAAATGAGGTGAGACTGCTCTAGAGTCAGATTAAGCACAACCAACATGTAATACGGCTGGGGAAGAAAAGAGGACGTGACAAAGAAGCATACAATGAGGGCATAATTTTCACGGATGAGGATCTGGGAGGAGTTCAGGTACCACACAACGATACTTTGGTCATAACCCTACGAATTGGGGAGTATGACATGGAAAGAATCTTGGTGGACTCAGGAAGCTGCACCAAGGTATTGTATTTTGATGCATTTAAAAGGTTGGGGCTGACACAGGCCGATCTGGTATAGTTAGTGACCCCCTTGGTCGGATTCGGTGTAGGAGCAGTTTAGCCGTTGGGCAAGGTAACACTGCCTGTTCGGGCAGGGACAATAGTACTATGAACTGACTTCATAGTAGTAGATGTGCCATCTTCCTATAACGTGATTATAGGAAGACCTTGGTTACACAAAATGAGGGCAGTTTCTTCCACCTACCATTAAATGATAAAGTTTCCAGGGTCTAACGGGGTCGAAAAAATCCAAGGCAATCAGAAGATAGCACAACAGTGCTTGATTTCCACTATCAAAAGAATCCCAAAGGCCCAATATGTTCATACAGTAGAAGTACTGGATCAACCGACTATCGAGGACGTCGGAAGAAACCCAGTAGAAAGAATAGTTGAAGGCTTAAAGAAAATGCAGACCAACGAAACTGATCCCGATAGGTATTTTCTAATTGGGGAATAGCTACTAGCGGAGGAAGAAGCTGAGTTAGTGAGTTTCTTGAAAGAACATATTGATGTGTTTGCATAGATACCAGAGGAGATGCCACCCGATGTAGACGCAGACATGATCTGCCACCACCTGAACGTAGATCCACAGCATAAGCCAGTCATTCAGAAGAAAAGAAGGGTTGTCGTATAGTATGTTGATGTTGTTAGTGAAGAGGTAGATCGTTTGTTGGAAGCCAAGGCAATAAGAGAGGTTTACTATCTGGAATGGTTATCCAATACTATGGTGGTGAAAAAGAAGAATGGAAAGTGGCGTGTCTGTGTGGATTTCACAGACTTGAATAAAACATGCCCAAAAGGCAGTTTCCCAATTCCCAAAATTGACTAGTTAATAGATGCCACTGCTGGATATGAGCGAATGAGTTTTCTCAACACATATCGGGGATATCACCAAATTGCCATGTTTGGGCCTGATCAAGAAAAGACTTCCTTCATTACACCACGAGGATTATATTGTTATAGTGTCATGCCCTTTGGATTAAGAAACGCAGGGGCAACATACCAGAGACTCACAACCATCATGTTCAAAAAGCTCTTAGGCAAAACCATGGAGGTATATATTGATGATATGGTGGTGAAAAGTAAGACCAGACAGGGACACACAGCGGACTTGAAGGAGGCCTTCGAAATCTTGAAGAAATACAAATTGAAGCTCAACGCCTCGAAGTGTGAGTTTGAAGTTGGTTCTGGCAAATTCCTAGGCCACCTAGTGACTGTAAGGGGGATTGAAGCAAATCCTGATCAAATAATAGCCTTACAGAGGCTACAAAACCCTAGGACAATGAAGGAGGTCCGGAGGTTAACTGGAATGGCAGTAGCCCTCAATAGATTCATCAGCCGGTCAAGTGATAAGTGTAGACCCTTCTTTCAATTGTTAAAGAAAAGGGAAGGATTTGAATGGGGAGCGGAGTGCGTGCAAGCCTTCCAGGATCTAAAAAAGTATTTGGCCAAGGCTCCACTCTTGTCAACTCCAGACCCAGGTGAGTCTTTAGTTTTGTATCTTGCTATTTCTGAACATGCTGTAAGTGCAGTGTTGTTAAGGGATAAGGGATCCGAGCAAATCCCTATCTATTATGTAAGTAAAACATTACTAGATGCAGAAACATGATATCTGCCCCTCGAGAAATTGGTCCCGGCGTTAAGGACAGCAACAAGAAAATTGCCCCATTATTTCCAGAGCCATAGGGTTGTGGTTTACACTGAGTTCCCATTGAAATCACTGCTACAAAAAGCAAACTTTCGGGAAGAATCTCAACTTGGTCCGTTGAGTTAAGCCCATATGACATTGACTATCAGCCGTGAACGGCAATCAAAGGCCAAGTTTTGGCTGATTTTGTGGCGGAGTTCTCACCGGCAATAGCACCCTTGCCTCCTACGAGAAAGGAGCACGTGACTGGACCACCATCTAAGAAGGAGAACATAACAACCCTGATTTTTAGTAAGTAAAAATTTCGTTAAAAATTTGAATTTTATTTTAATACTTGGATTCGCTTCCAAAAATCCTTTTGTATTTCTAATAATCCATCATAATTAGATTTTAGTCTTTTAAAATTATATTTCTTGGCTAGAGATTCTACTTGGCAAGTATAGTTAGATTCTAACCAATTAGTTAGAGAGACCTAACTACCAATTCATCTAGTTACTTTCTTCTAACCCTAGATGAGCCTTTTGAACCTTTTGAACCTTTCAAATCCTAGTGGAACCCTTTGAACCTTTAACCTTTACCCATTGGACGATAAAAGTTGGGAAAACTTTTATCCATTGGATAATAAATCTTTCATCCAAGATCTTTTGATAGATTTGTTAAAGTACAAGGATATAGTTATATATAGATATATATACACATGCCTAAAGGACATATGGTATTATTCTAGTGTATATAATACCTCACCCTTTTATCCATTGGTCAATAAGCGCTAGAAAAATTATTACCCATTGGATAATAGAATTAGTAAGTGCTAGGGTTTTATTTAATTATTATTTCCTAGATTTCCCATGTGATGATATATTTATATAAATATATATGCGTGTACTTTATAATATATACCCTAGATTTCCCTAAGATATCCTAAGTACAAAATCCAGTATTTTAATAAGAAACATGTGCCAATTTGGACTATTTTAATGGGAAATTTTGATCTTATAATTTTTTATTGGATTTAGAAATCTACCTAGATTTCATAGTACTTGTTTATACATATATATGTACTTGGTCATATATATATATATTACAAAGTACACATGTGTTTATTTGTATAGTTTAATAGAAAATCTTGACTTGAAAATCTAGTAAGATTACATTGTACTTATGTTTATATATACTTGGTCATACTAATATATATATATATATATATATATATACACACACACATATATATTTACATTGTACAAGAGAGAGAGAGAGAGGGCCGAAGGAGAGAGGAGGGAGAGAGAGAGAAGGAGATTTGGATTATACCTTGGCATGATCTTCCATTGTACTTTGACTTGATTTCCATCTTGGGTTGTGTACTTCTTCAAGCAAATTCCCTTATTGTTCTCGTTGTTCTTTAATCATAAAATATTTGTACAACCCTCCACCAATCTTTCCATAATCCTATTCAAAGTACCAAAATCTAGCCTTGCATGCCTAGAACTAGGTAGGAGTTGTACGAGCAAGCCATAACCTAACCCATCAAGCTTTCAATCAAACTTCACAAGTGAAAGAAAAGTGAGATATAGATATATATATATATATATATATAGAGAGAGAGAGAGAGAGAGAGAGAGAGAGAGAGAGAGAGAATTCGGTTGAGAGAGAGGGAAGCCTTGGTCTATAAATAGAAGGCCATTGTAACGCCCCGTTATTTTCTATAAATAAACTCCAAAATACATTGTATTTTCAAATGCTTCTAGGCTCCTATTTTCTCCATAAATAAATTACATCATCAAAATAAATTTAAGCCCTCTTCTTCTGCATCATTCTGCTCAACACTGAACTCTTTCAAATTATAAAATCCTCCCTGTTCATCTCTAAACTCTAGCATAAAATGCCAGGGTCACAAAAGTAACACCGTGAGCAATTAAGCCCAATAGCTAACTCCTACCTCTATGTCCCATACACTAACAAAAATAACATATAACAATATATCAAAAACAAATTTTAACATCACAAAATAACCAAAGGTGTCGATGCCTTTTAGAATTATCGCAGCGTATCATAAACCGTGTCATCATTTTTCAAGAATCGATTCCACTTTCCATTTTATTTTCTCAAGCACTGGTTCCGCTGACCATATTTTAGGACCTACCGTGCTCTTAGGCTAAGTTCAGATTTTGCCACCCAGAAGCACTGATTCCGCTAACTATCTTTCAGATTCCATCAGGTTCTCATGCTCACACACACGCACACCCGAGCCATGATTCCGCTAACCATTCTTTCAGATTCTATCGGGTTCTCATGCTCACACACGCACACCTGAGCCATGATTCCGCTAACCATTCTTTCAGATTCCATCGAGTTCTCATGCTCACACAATTATCAATCCTTTTACATTTCATTTTCCCATTTATTTTGTATCCCATTTCTCGTTTCTCGTGTTTCGTATATATGCATCATTTCGCGCGTTCACATTATTCTTTCAAAACTTGCTACAATCGTGCGATAATAATAAGTCACTAATTTCATGCATCTTTATGTTCAACAACATTGAAAATTATAACATTACAACTTATCAACAAACATGCAGTTAATTAAGCATGAGAACGATAAAATCAACTTTTCAATTAAAACAATTCAATTATGTGATATCCTAAAAATAATATATAAATAGGTAAACATATAGCACATCAGCATTATACTTAGGTGAGCAGATAGAAGGTTTCTACCGTTCTTCTTGGCAATAGCGGGTTACGGATTCGTTGGGTAGAAACGGAGTGACGTCGCCTCGGTTGGAATTTGATGAAAAGGAAAATAATTTCTTTTAACTACGAATTTGGAATTCTAAAGATCGACTAATGGTTTTGAGTGGCGGTGGATTTTTTTTTCCTCTTCTCCCTCTCTCTTGGCCGACTCTCTTTCTTTCCCCCGCTTTCCCTTTTTTTATACAAATGCAAGAATAAGGAAGAAAAGAATGAAGAAGTGAATTGTTGTGTGTGGAATGGAGGGGGAGGGGTGAGGCCTATTTATACCCATGGAAGAAGAATCTAGAAAATCATAACCATATCTTATATAATCATAACCATATCTTATAAAATCTAATAATATCTAAATCAAATCTAATAATATCCAAATCAAATCTAAGAAAATCTAACTATATCTAATTAAATCTTATAAAATCTTATAATATCCAATAGAATCTATATAATATCTACGAAAATCTTTATAATATCTAATAAAATCTAAGTATATCTTAGGATATCCAATCATATCTTATCCTAATCATATCGTATCTAATAAAATATAATGAAATCTTATCCTAGATTTTAAGGATCACAGACCAAAGGTTATGGTTCTATAATAGTTGAGTACAACGATATCAAGGTTTAAGATATGAAAAGAATAAAAATAAAAATCCTATGATATCAAAGGGTTTTTAATGGCTAGCTTTTAGAGTTAAATTATAATACAATCACTTTAATAAATGATAAAATAATTTTTTAATAAAAGAATTATAATAAACTGTTTTAAAAAAAAATTAACGTGAAAATTCGGGTCATTACATCCTACCCCCCTTAAAATAATTTCGTTCTTGAAATTAAAATGTACATAGTCAAAATCATAAAATCAAAATTTCATACCATTTTCAAAAGTTTTTTTTTTTATATAAAGGGAATAAGTCAAAATAAATTCAAAGTTTTACCATTGCACAATCTAAGTAACTCCAATGTCCTAATAACCTCAAATTCATCATCTGAATAATAGCCTAAAAATATAACCACGGTTTCGCTGCGAACTCTGATAAATTTCTAATCCTTATAACCTCAAACAATAATTTCTAATGACATCTCCTCCCGAGAAACATCTCTAGATTATACCCAAGGTCCCGATTACTCCAAATTTCTTCCTCTAATAAATCTCAACTAATAACAAGGATCTTACTTCAAAGCGATGTGAAACTCACACTTCCGGTCGAGACCCGCTCTGATACCATTTGTAATGCCCCGCTATTTTCTATAAATAAACTCAAAAATACATTGTATTTTCAAATGCTTCTAGGCCCCTATTTTCTCCATAAATAAATTACATCATCAAAATAAACTTAAGCCATCTTCTTCTGCATCATTCTGCTCAGCACCGAACTCTTTCAAATTATAAAATCCTCCATGTTCATCTCTAAACTCTGGCATAAAATGCCAGGGTCACAAAAGTAACACCGTGAGCAATTAAGCCCAATAGCTAACTCCTACCCCTATGTCCCATACACTTAACAAAAATAACATATAACAATATATCAAAAATAAATTTTAACATCACAAAATAACCAAAGGTTTCGGTGTCTTTTAGAATTATCGCAGCGTATCGTAAACTGTGTCATCATGTTTCAAGAATCGATTCCACTTTCCATTTTATTTTCTCAAGCACTGATTCCGCTGACCATCTTTCAGGACCTACCAGGCTCCCAGGCTAAGTTCAGATTTTGCCACCCAGAAGCACTGATTCCGCTAACCATCTTTCAGATTCCATCGGGTTCTCATGCTCACACACACGCACACCCGAGCCATGATTCCGCTAACCATTCTTTCAGATTCCATCGGGTTCTCATGCTCACACACGCACACCTGAGCCATGATTCCGCTAACCATTCTTTTAGATTCCATCGGGTTCTCATGCTCACACAATTATCAATCCTTTTACATTTCATTTTCCCATTTATTTTCGTATCCCATTTCTCGTTTCTCGTGTTTCGTATATATGCATCATTTCGCGCGTTCACATTATTCTTTCAAAACTTGCTACAATTGTGCGATAATAATAAGTCACTAATTTCATGCATCTTTATGTTCAACAACATTGAAAATTATAACATTACAACTTATCAACAAACATGCAGTTAATTAAGCATGAGAACGATAAAATCAACTTTTCAATTAAAACAATTCAATTATGTGATATCCTAAAAATAATATATAAATAGGTAAACATATAGCACATCAGCATTATACTTAGGTGAGCAGATAGAAGGTTTCTACCGTTCTTCTTGGCAATAGCGGGTTACGGATTCGTTGGGTAGAAACGGAGTGACGTCGCCTCGGTTGGAATTTGATGAAAAGGAAAATAATTTCTTTTAACTACGAATTTGGAATTCTAAAGATCGACTAATGGTTTTGAGTGGCGGTGGATTTTTTTTTCCTCTTCTCCCTCTCTCTTGGCCGACTCTCTTTCTTTCCCCCGCTTTCCCTTTTTTTATACAAATGCAAGAATAAGGAAGAAAAGAATGAAGAAGTGAATTGTTGTGTGTGGAATGGAGGGGGAGGGGTGAGGCCTATTTATACCCATGGAAGAAGAATCTAGAAAATCATAACCATATCTTATATAATCATAACCATATCTTATAAAATCTAATAATATCTAAATCAAATCTAATAATATCCAAATCAAATCTAAGAAAATCTAACTATATCTAATTAAATCTTATAAAATCTTATAATATCCAATAGAATCTATATAATATCTACGAAAATCTTTATAATATCTAATAAAATCTAAGTATATCTTAGGATATCCAATCATATCTTATCCTAATCATATCGTATCTAATAAAATATAATGAAATCTTATCCTAGATTTTAAGGATCACAGACCAAAGGTTATGGTTCTATAATAGTTGAGTACAACGATATCAAGGTTTAAGATATGAAAAGAATAAAAATAAAAATCCTATGATATCAAAGGGTTTTTAATGGCTAGCTTTTAGAGTTAAATTATAATACAATCACTTTAATAAATGATAAAATAATTTTTTAATAAAAGAATTATAATAAACTGTTTTAAAAAAAAATTAACGTGAAAATTCGGGTCATTACATCCTACCCCCCTTAAAATAATTTCGTTCTTGAAATTAAAATGTACATAGTCAAAATCATAAAATCAAAATTTCATACCATTTTCAAAAGTTTTTTTTTTTATATAAAGGGAATAAGTCAAAATAAATTCAAAGTTTTACCATTGCACAATCTAAGTAACTCCAATGTCCTAATAACCTCAAATTCATCATCTGAATAATAGCCTAAAAATATAACCACGGTTTCGCTGCGAACTCTGATAAATTTCTAATCCTTATAACCTCAAACAATAATTTCTAATGACATCTCCTCCCGAGAAACATCTCTAGATTATACCCAAGGTCCCGATTACTCCAAATTTCTTCCTCTAATAAATCTCAACTAATAACAAGGATCTTACTTCAAAGCGATGTGAAACTCACACTTCCGGTCGAGACCCGCTCTGATACCATTTGTAATGCCCCGCTATTTTCTATAAATAAACTCAAAAATACATTGTATTTTCAAATGCTTCTAGGCCCCTATTTTCTCCATAAATAAATTACATCATCAAAATAAACTTAAGCCATCTTCTTCTGCATCATTCTGCTCAGCACCGAACTCTTTCAAATTATAAAATCCTCCATGTTCATCTCTAAACTCTGGCATAAAATGCCAGGGTCACAAAAGTAACACCGTGAGCAATTAAGCCCAATAGCTAACTCCTACCCCTATGTCCCATACACTTAACAAAAATAACATATAACAATATATCAAAAATAAATTTTAACATCACAAAATAACCAAAGGTTTCGGTGTCTTTTAGAATTATCGCAGCGTATCGTAAACTGTGTCATCATGTTTCAAGAATCGATTCCACTTTCCATTTTATTTTCTCAAGCACTGATTCCGCTGACCATCTTTCAGGACCTACCAGGCTCCCAGGCTAAGTTCAGATTTTGCCACCCAGAAGCACTGATTCCGCTAACCATCTTTCAGATTCCATCGGGTTCTCATGCTCACACACACGCACACCCGAGCCATGATTCCGCTAACCATTCTTTCAGATTCCATCGGGTTCTCATGCTCACACACGCACACCTGAGCCATGATTCCGCTAACCATTCTTTTAGATTCCATCGGGTTCTCATGCTCACACAATTATCAATCCTTTTACATTTCATTTTCCCATTTATTTTCGTATCCCATTTCTCGTTTCTCGTGTTTCGTATATATGCATCATTTCGCGCGTTCACATTATTCTTTCAAAACTTGCTACAATTGTGCGATAATAATAAGTCACTAATTTCATGCATCTTTATGTTCAACAACATTGAAAATTATAACATTACAACTTATCAACAAACATGCAGTTAATTAAGCATGAGAACGATAAAATCAACTTTTCAATTAAAACAATTCAATTATGTGATATCCTAAAAATAATATATAAATAGGTAAACATATAGCACATCAGCATTATACTTAGGTGAGCAGATAGAAGGTTTCTACCGTTCTTCTTGGCAATAGCGGGTTACGGATTCGTTGGGTAGAAACGGAGTGACGTCGCCTCGGTTGGAATTTGATGAAAAGGAAAATAATTTCTTTTAACTACGAATTTGGAATTCTAAAGATCGACTAATGGTTTTGAGTGGCGGTGGATTTTTTTTTCCTCTTCTCCCTCTCTCTTGGCCGACTCTCTTTCTTTCCCCCGCTTTCCCTTTTTTTATACAAATGCAAGAATAAGGAAGAAAAGAATGAAGAAGTGAATTGTTGTGTGTGGAATGGAGGGGGAGGGGTGAGGCCTATTTATACCCATGGAAGAAGAATCTAGAAAATCATAACCATATCTTATATAATCATAACCATATCTTATAAAATCTAATAATATCTAAATCAAATCTAATAATATCCAAATCAAATCTAAGAAAATCTAACTATATCTAATTAAATCTTATAAAATCTTATAATATCCAATAGAATCTATATAATATCTACGAAAATCTTTATAATATCTAATAAAATCTAAGTATATCTTAGGATATCCAATCATATCTTATCCTAATCATATCGTATCTAATAAAATATAATGAAATCTTATCCTAGATTTTAAGGATCACAGACCAAAGGTTATGGTTCTATAATAGTTGAGTACAACGATATCAAGGTTTAAGATATGAAAAGAATAAAAATAAAAATCCTATGATATCAAAGGGTTTTTAATGGCTAGCTTTTAGAGTTAAATTATAATACAATCACTTTAATAAATGATAAAATAATTTTTTAATAAAAGAATTATAATAAACTGTTTTAAAAAAAAATTAACGTGAAAATTCGGGTCATTACATCCTACCCCCCTTAAAATAATTTCGTTCTTGAAATTAAAATGTACATAGTCAAAATCATAAAATCAAAATTTCATACCATTTTCAAAAGTTTTTTTTTTTATATAAAGGGAATAAGTCAAAATAAATTCAAAGTTTTACCATTGCACAATCTAAGTAACTCCAATGTCCTAATAACCTCAAATTCATCATCTGAATAATAGCCTAAAAATATAACCACGGTTTCGCTGCGAACTCTGATAAATTTCTAATCCTTATAACCTCAAACAATAATTTCTAATGACATCTCCTCCCGAGAAACATCTCTAGATTATACCCAAGGTCCCGATTACTCCAAATTTCTTCCTCTAATAAATCTCAACTAATAACAAGGATCTTACTTCAAAGCGATGTGAAACTCACACTTCCGGTCGAGACCCGCTCTGATACCATTTGTAATGCCCCGCTATTTTCTATAAATAAACTCAAAAATACATTGTATTTTCAAATGCTTCTAGGCCCCTATTTTCTCCATAAATAAATTACATCATCAAAATAAACTTAAGCCATCTTCTTCTGCATCATTCTGCTCAGCACCGAACTCTTTCAAATTATAAAATCCTCCATGTTCATCTCTAAACTCTGGCATAAAATGCCAGGGTCACAAAAGTAACACCGTGAGCAATTAAGCCCAATAGCTAACTCCTACCCCTATGTCCCATACACTTAACAAAAATAACATATAACAATATATCAAAAATAAATTTTAACATCACAAAATAACCAAAGGTTTCGGTGTCTTTTAGAATTATCGCAGCGTATCGTAAACTGTGTCATCATGTTTCAAGAATCGATTCCACTTTCCATTTTATTTTCTCAAGCACTGATTCCGCTGACCATCTTTCAGGACCTACCAGGCTCCCAGGCTAAGTTCAGATTTTGCCACCCAGAAGCACTGATTCCGCTAACCATCTTTCAGATTCCATCGGGTTCTCATGCTCACACACACGCACACCCGAGCCATGATTCCGCTAACCATTCTTTCAGATTCCATCGGGTTCTCATGCTCACACACGCACACCTGAGCCATGATTCCGCTAACCATTCTTTTAGATTCCATCGGGTTCTCATGCTCACACAATTATCAATCCTTTTACATTTCATTTTCCCATTTATTTTCGTATCCCATTTCTCGTTTCTCGTGTTTCGTATATATGCATCATTTCGCGCGTTCACATTATTCTTTCAAAACTTGCTACAATTGTGCGATAATAATAAGTCACTAATTTCATGCATCTTTATGTTCAACAACATTGAAAATTATAACATTACAACTTATCAACAAACATGCAGTTAATTAAGCATGAGAACGATAAAATCAACTTTTCAATTAAAACAATTCAATTATGTGATATCCTAAAAATAATATATAAATAGGTAAACATATAGCACATCAGCATTATACTTAGGTGAGCAGATAGAAGGTTTCTACCGTTCTTCTTGGCAATAGCGGGTTACGGATTCGTTGGGTAGAAACGGAGTGACGTCGCCTCGGTTGGAATTTGATGAAAAGGAAAATAATTTCTTTTAACTACGAATTTGGAATTCTAAAGATCGACTAATGGTTTTGAGTGGCGGTGGATTTTTTTTTCCTCTTCTCCCTCTCTCTTGGCCGACTCTCTTTCTTTCCCCCGCTTTCCCTTTTTTTATACAAATGCAAGAATAAGGAAGAAAAGAATGAAGAAGTGAATTGTTGTGTGTGGAATGGAGGGGGAGGGGTGAGGCCTATTTATACCCATGGAAGAAGAATCTAGAAAATCATAACCATATCTTATATAATCATAACCATATCTTATAAAATCTAATAATATCTAAATCAAATCTAATAATATCCAAATCAAATCTAAGAAAATCTAACTATATCTAATTAAATCTTATAAAATCTTATAATATCCAATAGAATCTATATAATATCTACGAAAATCTTTATAATATCTAATAAAATCTAAGTATATCTTAGGATATCCAATCATATCTTATCCTAATCATATCGTATCTAATAAAATATAATGAAATCTTATCCTAGATTTTAAGGATCACAGACCAAAGGTTATGGTTCTATAATAGTTGAGTACAACGATATCAAGGTTTAAGATATGAAAAGAATAAAAATAAAAATCCTATGATATCAAAGGGTTTTTAATGGCTAGCTTTTAGAGTTAAATTATAATACAATCACTTTAATAAATGATAAAATAATTTTTTAATAAAAGAATTATAATAAACTGTTTTAAAAAAAAATTAACGTGAAAATTCAGGTCATTACATCCTACCCCCCTTAAAATAATTTCGTTCTTGAAATTAAAATGTACATAGTCAAAATCATAAAATCAAAATTTCATACCATTTTCAAAAGTTTTTTTTTTTATATAAAGGGAATAAGTCAAAATAAATTCAAAGTTTTACCATTGCACAATCTAAGTAACTCCAATGTCCTAATAACCTCAAATTCATCATCTGAATAATAGCCTAAAAATATAACCACGGTTTCGTTGCAAACTCTGATAAATTTCTAATCCTTATAACCTCAAACAATAATTTCTAATGACATCTCCTCCCGAGAAACATCTCTAGATTATACCCAAGGTCCCGATTACTCCAAATTTCTTCCTCTAATAAATCTCAACTAATAACAAGGATCTTACTTCAAAGCGATGTGAAACTCACACTTCCGGTCGAGACCCGCTCTGATACCATTTGTAATGCCCCGCTATTTTCTATAAATAAACTCAAAAATACATTGTATTTTCAAATGCTTCTAGGCCCCTATTTTCTCCATAAATAAATTACATCATCAAAATAAACTTAAGCCATCTTCTTCTGCATCATTCTGCTCAGCACCGAACTCTTTCAAATTATAAAATCCTCCATGTTCATCTCTAAACTCTGGCATAAAATGCCAGGGTCACAAAAGTAACACCGTGAGCAATTAAGCCCAATAGCTAACTCCTACCCCTATGTCCCATACACTTAACAAAAATAACATATAACAATATATCAAAAATAAATTTTAACATCACAAAATAACCAAAGGTTTCGGTGTCTTTTAGAATTATCGCAGCGTATCGTAAACTGTGTCATCATGTTTCAAGAATCGATTCCACTTTCCATTTTATTTTCTCAAGCACTGATTCCGCTGACCATCTTTCAGGACCTACCAGGCTCCCAGGCTAAGTTCAGATTTTGCCACCCAGAAGCACTGATTCCGCTAACCATCTTTCAGATTCCATCGGGTTCTCATGCTCACACACACGCACACCCGAGCCATGATTCCGCTAACCATTCTTTCAGATTCCATCGGGTTCTCATGCTCACACACACGCACACCCGAGCCATGATTCCGCTAACCATTCTTTCAGATTCCATCGGGTTCTCATGCTCACACACGCACACCTGAGCCATGATTCCGCTAACCATTCTTTTAGATTCCATCGGGTTCTCATGCTCACACAATTATCAATCCTTTTACATTTCATTTTCCCATTTATTTTCGTATCCCATTTCTCGTTTCTCGTGTTTCGTATATATGCATCATTTCGCGCGTTCACATTATTCTTTCAAAACTTGCTACAATTGTGCGATAATAATAAGTCACTAATTTCATGCATCTTTATGTTCAACAACATTGAAAATTATAACATTACAACTTATCAACAAACATGCAGTTAATTAAGCATGAGAACGATAAAATCAACTTTTCAATTAAAACAATTCAATTATGTGATATCCTAAAAATAATATATAAATAGGTAAACATATAGCACATCAGCATTATACTTAGGTGAGCAGATAGAAGGTTTCTACCGTTCTTCTTGGCAATAGCGGGTTACGGATTCGTTGGGTAGAAACGGAGTGACGTCGCCTCGGTTGGAATTTGATGAAAAGGAAAATAATTTCTTTTAACTACGAATTTGGAATTCTAAAGATCGACTAATGGTTTTGAGTGGTGGTGGATTTTTTTTTCCTCTTCTCCCTCTCTCTTGGCCAACTCCCGCTTTCCCTTTTTTTTATACTAATGCAAGAACAAGGAAGAAAAGAATGAAGAAGTGAGTTGTTGTGTGTGGAATGGAGGGGGAGGGGTGAGGCCTATTTATACCCATGGAAGAAGAATCTAGAAAATCATAACCATATCTTATATAATCATAACCATATCTTATAAAATCTAATAATATCTAAATCAAATCTAATAATATCCAAATCAAATCTAAGAAAATCTAACTATATCTAATAATATCTAATCAAATCTTATAAACTCTTATAATATCCAATAGAATCTATATAATATCTAAGAAAATCTTTATAATATCTAATAAAATCTAAGTATATCTTAGGATATCCAATCATAACTTATCCTAATCATATCATATCTAATAAAATCTAATGAAATTTTATCCTAGATTTTAAGGATCACAGACCAAAGGTTAGGGTTCTATAATAGTTGAGTACAACGATATCAAGGTTTAAGATACGAAAAGAATAAAAATAAAAATCCTATGATATCAAAGGGTTTTTAATGGCTAGCTTTTAGAGTTAAATTATAATACAATCACTTTAATAAATGATAAAATAATTTTTTAATAAAAGAATTATAATAAACTGTTTTAAAAAAAAAATTAACGTGAAAATTCAGGTCATTACATCCTACCCCCCTTAAAATAATTTCGTTCTTGAAATTAAAATGTACATAGTCAAAATCATAAAATCATAGTTTCATACCATTTTCAAAAGTTTTTTTTTTTATATAAAGGGAATAAGTCAAAATAAATTCAAAGTTTTACCATTGCACAATCTAAGTAACTCCAATGTCCTAATAACATCAAATTCATCATCTGAATAATAGCCTAAAAATATAACCACGCTTTCGCCGCGAACTCTGATAAATTTCTAATCCTTATAACCTCAAACAATAATTTCTAATGACATCTCCTCCCGAGAAACATCTCTAGATTATACCCAAGGTCCCGATTACTCCAAATTTCTTCCTCTAATAAATCTCAACTAATAACAAGGATCTTACTTCCAAGCGATGTGAAACTCACACTTCCGGTCGAGACCCGCTGTGATACCATTTGTAATGCCCCGCTATTTTCTATAAATAAACTCAAAAATACATTGTATTTTCAAATGCTTCAAGGCCCCTATTTTCTCCATAAATAAATTACATCATCAAAATAAACTTAAGCCATCTTCTTCTGCATCATTCTGCTCAGCACCGAACTCTTTCAAATTATAAAATCCTCCATGTTCATCTCTAAACTCTGGCATAAAATGCCAGGGTCACAAAAGTAACACCGTGAGCAATTAAGCCCAATAGCTAACTCCCACCCCTATGTCCCATACACTAACAAAAATAACATATAACAATATATCAAAAATAAATTTTAACATCACAAAATAACCAAAGGTGTCGGTGTCTTTTAGAATTATCGCAGCGTATCGTAAACTGTGTCATCATTTTTCAAGAATCGATTCCACTTTCCATTTTATTTTCTCAAGCACTGATTCCGCTGACCATCTTTCAGGACCTACCAGGCTCCCAGGCTAAGTTCAGATTTTGCCACCCAGAAGCACTGATTCCGCTAACCATCTTTCAGATTCCATCGGGTTCTCATGCTCACACACACGCACACCCGAGCCATGATTCCGCTAACCATTCTTTCAGATTCCATCGGGTTCTCATGCTCACACACGCACACCTGAGCCATGATTCCGCTAACCATTCTTTTAGATTCCATCGGGTTCTCATGCTCACACAATTATCAATCCTTTTACATTTCATTTTCCCATTTATTTTCGTATCCCATTTCTCGTTTCTCGTGTTTCGTATATATGCATCATTTCGCGTGTTCACATTATTCTTTCAAAACTTGCTACAATTGTGCGATAATAATAAGTCACTAATTTCATGCATCTTTATGTTCAACAACATTGAAAATTATAACATTACAACTTATCAACAAACATGCAGTTAATTAAGCATGAGAACGATAAAATCAACTTTTCAATTAAAACAATTCAATTATGTGATATCCTAAAAATAATATATAAATAGGTAAACATATAGCACATCAGCATTATACTTAGGTGAGCAGATAGAAGGTTTCTACCGTTCTTCTTGGCAATAGCGGGTTACGGATTCGTTGGGTCGAAACGGAGTGACGTCGCCTCGGTTGGAATTTGATGAAAAGGAAAATAATTTCTTTTAACTACGAATTTGGAATTCTAAAGATCGACTAATGGTTTTGAGTGGTGGTCGATTTTTTTTCCTCTTCTCCCTCTCTCTTGGCCGACTCCCGCTTTCCCTTTTTTTTATACTAATGCAAGAACAAGGAAGAAAAGAATGAAGAAGTGAGTTGTTGTGTGTGGAATGGAGGGGGAGGGGTGAGGCCTATTTATACCCATGGAAGAAGAATCTAGAAAATCATAACCATATCTTATATAATCATAACCATATCTTATAAAATCTAATAATATCTAAATCAAATCTAATAATATCCAAATCAAATCTAAGAAAATCTAACTATATCTAATAATATCTAATCAAATCTTATAAAATCTTATAATATCCAATAGAATCTATATAATATCTAAGAAAATCTTTATAATATCTAATAAAATCTAAGTATATCTTAGGATATCCAATCATAACTTATCCTAATCATATCATATCTAATAAAATCTAATGAAATTTTATCCTAGATTTTAAGGATCACAGACCAAAGGTTAGGGTTCTATAATAGTTGAGTACAACGATATCAAGGTTTAAGATATGAAAAGAATAAAAATAAAAATCCTATGATATCAAAGGGTTTTTAATGGCTAGCTTTTAGAGTTAAATTATAATACAATCACTTTAATAAATGAAAAAATGATTTTTTAATAAAAGAATTATAATAAACTGTTTTAAAAAAAAATTGACATGAAAATTTGGGTCATTACAGCCATTCCAAGCTTAAACTCACACCTTCTCCATATGCTCCAACTTCTCTCTTGAAATTCTAAGTGTTCTTAGTTCAAAAGTCCAAGTTTCTTGTTCTTTCTTTGAAGTTCTTGAGAAATACAACCAAACCACTCCAAAAACCACCCCTAGATCTTTAAAGTAGCCTAGTTTAGTTAGCAAAATTGTTTCTAGGAAGAGAAAATCCATCTCTCTTCCTTTCGAAGCAAACCGGAGCCGTTACGCAGCCGATTTGCAAAACCGACGACCTATTCTCAAAACCGACCTACCACTAAGAAGAACGGTAGATTCTCCCTATCTACTACTCCAAAGTATAAGTAGAGTTTCATATACACTATCTCTAAGTAGATGTAGAATATCCTTAACCGTTTTCTATAAGTATATAAGGTTATCTATTGCTTGTAATGTATGGAATGAATGATAGTTAGTAAACTCGTTTGCTAATGGTGGTATGAACATGTTGAATAATTGACTTTTATTTTGATAAACATATATTGTTTAGAACTTGCCAAAAAGGAATAAAGAACGGCTTTCGAAAGATAAGACTTATCGTTGATAAAAGTATTCGTATTTTGATCTTTAGGATGGTTATGAGCATGATTACTAATATAGAATTGGATGATCTTGCTAGTTAGTTTCAAGATTACAATGAATGATTTATGATTACTTTTGTGAAAAGTCCTACCGCAGAGTCAATGCATGAAACGAGACACGAAAATCGAGAAAGTAGAAACATGTAATAACTCTGAATTTTAATAAATAAAAAGTTATTTATTATTCAAGTTATTATTTAAATTGCTTGGATTGCTTTGATTTTCTTTTATTTTTCCGGTAGTTGGTCATAATTACACTTTAGCCCCTCAAGGATCCTTTCTTGACTTTTAAGCCCTACTTAGTAAGTCTAGTTAGCTTCTGACCAGCTTGTTAAAGAAACCAAACTAGGAAGTCACCTAGTTACTCTTTCCTAATCATAGATGGACCATTTTGCCCATCTTGAACCTTTTGAACCTTTTCAAACCCTAGACTAGAAATTGTTTAATTAGTTTCTTTTATTGTTTTGATTTTATTCTTTATCCTTTGGACGATAAAGGTTAGGGGAACTATTATCCATTGGATAATAGAAACCCAATTCTTTATATTAAAAGGATTCAATAAAAGATTTGGGCAAAGTACTTAGAATAGACTTTTATAATCACTTTGAAAGTACTTTTTGATTATTTTACTATAAAAGTCCCCTAGTAATTATTGTCCATTGGACAATGATTGTTAGGGTAATCTTTACCCATTGGACAATAACTTATTCCATTTTGTTACGTACATGTATATATATACACATGTGTATTTACCTCATGCAAAGGACATGTAGTCTTTTTATAAAACTTATTTTATTATTTAAAGTACTCGTCCTTTATTATCCATTTGTTATTAACCATTAGGGGATTTATTACCCATTGGTCAATAGGCTAGTCTTGTCAACTAAGTACTAGGCATATTAAACTAATATTTTGTTAAGATTCCCGAGAGTACAAAGTACACTATTATATTAATTAAGTACTAGTACCTTTTGTATTAGTTTAATGGGAGAATCTTGACCTTTTTAACCCTAGAATCTTAGTACCTATGTACTTACTTATATATTATTAGTATTATTCTTTCTTAGTACATATGTATATATACATATATATGTGGGTGAGAGAGAGAGAGAGAGAGAGGAGAGAGAGGCCGAGAGAAAGGAGAGGAGAGAGAGGCCGAGAGAGAGAGGAGAGAGGCCGGGAGAGAGAGGGAGGAAGAGGGAGAGAGAGAGAGGGAAGGAAGAAGGAAGAAAAAGGAGGATGGGACTTGTACCTTGATATTCTTTCATCCTTTCAACTTTGAAGATGAATATCCTCCATATCTATCACTTTTTGTCCTTGAATTGATATTTAAACACCATATCTTGTACAAACTCTACCTCCATATCTTCCATAGTCCCATCCAAGGTACTAAACTAGCCATGCAAGCCTAAAACTAGGTGGTTAGTGTGCAAGCAAGCCTTAACTTCATCCATCAACCTATCAATCCACCATGACAAGTGAAAGAAAAATGAGAGAGAGAGAGAGAGAGAGAGAGATTTGGCTAGAGAGAGAGAGAGGGGAGTCTTGGCCTATAAATAGAAGCCATTCCAAGCTTCAAACTCATACCTTCAACCATTGCTCTAACTTCTCTCTAGAAATTTCAAAAGTTCTTAGTTCAAAAGTTCTTGTTTTCTTGAGTTTTCTTGAAGTTCTTGAGAGAAACCACCAAACCACTTCCAAAACCACCACTAGATCTTTAAAGTAGCTTAGTTAAAGTTAGTAAGTTGTTTCTAGGAAGAGAAAAGTTCATCTCTCTTCCTTTCGAAGCAATCCAGAGCCGTTACGCCGTCGAAACACAAAACCGACGACCAAATCTTCGTAGCCGATCACCGCCAAGAAGAACGGTAGTTATCCTTATCTACTATCCCAAATATGAAGTAGTTTTGTACCCTAACTCTAAATATAAGTTCGTTAGGAAGTAACTTTGATCATTTTATAAGGTTATCTTTTGTTGGAAACGCATGAAATGCATGGTGTTCGTTATTAGGTGATTCAAGCATGTCAAGTAGTTTAGAATTGAATGATCTCGCTTGATTTCGTTAAATGATTTATGTTTACAAATAACCGCGGAGATTATGTATGAGAACAAGACACAAGAACCAAGAAAGTAGAAACGTGGCACCTAGGGTGTGGTTAATGAAGAGGCGTGTTTTGAAAAGGATGAAATGTTTTGGAAACCGCAATGTGGCCGGACATAGTAGCCCATTGTGTGGTGTGTGTTTTGTGTGCCAATGGGAACCCGGAACGGCGGAACCATTGTGAGGATACTCGGGAGACCGGAACGGCGAAACCGAGGTTGGGTTTGTGGCTTGGTTATCCGCGTTACGGAGCCAATGCAATGTGAGCCAATGGGAACCCGGGATGGCGGAACCATTGTGAGGATACTCGGGAACCTAGAACGGCGGAACCGAGGAAAAGGTGATATGTTTATGAAATGTGGAAAATGTTGACACGGTCTACAAGGAGTCACGTAGGAGAAACTCACAAATCTTGGACACCAACGATGATTGATTTTCAAATACGGATGTGTTGTTGTTAGTTAATTTGGCTAGATAAGTATGTACTATGTGGAAATTATTGACTATATGTTGTATTGTTGTAAGTTAAGGGTTAGAGGTTTTGGATTATTCTATTGAGCGTTGTAGCTCACGGTGTTGCCTTTTTAGTGACCCAGACCTATAATATTGGTGGCGACGCCGGTATAATATGTCAGACCTCATAGATGACCAGGGTGAACTTTACACCTTGGAGGCCTTTGGAGCCGAAGAGCTAGCCCGGATGGAGGAACAAGCAGAGCAATAGTTAGGAACCTTAGTTCCTTTCCGTTTATAATAAAAGTACTTCTTTTAAGCTTTGTTGTAATAAAGAGCCCGACTCAGTTTATTTTTCAATAAAATTACTTATTTAACGTACCCAAAATTCGGGGCGTTACAAAACATGACACCTAGGGTGTGGTTAACGAAAAGGTGTGTTTTGACTTGGATAAAATATTTTTGAAACTACATAATGGCCGGACGTAGTAGCAATTGTGTGGGTGTGTTTTTCGAAAACCCAATGGGAACCCGGAGCGGCGGAACCATTGTGGGATACTCGGGAACCCGGAGCGGCGGAACCGAGGGTTTTGAATTGTGGATCGGTTATCTGTGGAGAGGAGCCAATGCCAAATTCAATGATTTTGTGTGCCAATGGGAACCCGGAGTAGTGGAACCATTGTGAGGTTGTGTGCGTTCCCATGGGAACCCGGAGCAGCGGAACCATGGTGAGGATCCTCGGGAACCCAGAGCGGCGGAACCGAGGTATGGCTTGGTTATCCATGGAGAGGAGCCAATGCAAATTTTGTGTGCCAATGGGAACCCAGAGCGGTGGAACCATTGTGTGGATACTCGGGAACCCGGAGCGGCAGAACCGAGGTTGGGTGTGTAAAAACGATTTTGGAAATGATGATTTGGAAAATGAAAAATGGAAAATGGTGACACGGTCCACGACGAGTCGGGTAGGAGAAACTCAAAAAATCATGGACACAAACGATAGTTGATTAGCGAATGTGGATGTGTCATTATGAACTATTTTGTTAAATATGCATGTATTATGTGGAAATCGTTAGTATTATGATCTACTGCTTGTAACTTAAGGGTTAGTGGATATGGGTTATTCTATTGAGCTTTTGTAGCTCATGGTGTTACCTTTGGTGACCCTGACATTATATATCGGTGGCGACGCTGGTATAATGTGTCAGACTTTGTAGATGAACAGGGTGAGTTGTACACCTTGGAGGCTTTTACAGCCGAAGAGCTGGCTAAGATGGAAGAACAGGTGGAGCTATAGTTAGAAACCTTAGTTTCCCTTCCCTTATGTAATGAAAGTACTCTTACGGAGGTTGTGATGTAATAAAGAGCCAGACTCTATTTTGAAATTGTAATAAAATTGTCTATTTAACGTACCCGAAATTGGAGGCGTTACAGAGAAAGCCCCAGCCGAACAAGATCCCTTGGAATGGAAATTGTTTATTGATGGATCAGCATGTAATACTGGTTTAGGAATCAGGGTTGTACTTTTTCCTCCTGAACGAATAATGTTGGAGCTATCTGTTCGGCTTGGTTTCGTGCATCAAATAATGTAGCAGAGTACGAGGCATTTTTAGCTGGGTTAAGAAGTGCAAAGACCCTGAAGGTAACACGAATTAGGGTATATTGTGATTCATAACTTGTGGTGAATTAGCTATCCGGGGAGTACGAAGCCCGGAGTGAGAAGATGGCAGCCTATATGGAAACAGCCAAGGATCTGCTTGATACTTTCGAAAGGGTGTACATCGAGCAGATAAGCTCTGGACAGAATGCCCATGCAGATTCATTAGCTTGGTTGGTCGCAGCTGTACCAATAGAGCTCAAGAGAAGGGTGTCGGTAGATTATCTTGTTGAGCCGAGCATTGGAAGGAGTGTGGAACTGGTCTTGGACGTGAACCAAGGACCAAGTTGGATGGATCCAATTGTGAAGTTTTTACGAGATGATACACTCCCCACTGATAAAAAGGAGGCTCACAAAATAAAAACCAAGTCTGCACGGTTTTGGCTGTCACCAGAAGGTAAGCTGTATAGAAAATCCTTCACCGGTCCATATTTACTTTGCGTGCATCCCGAGATGGTGTGGAAATTCCTCCACAAAATTCATGAGGGGATGTGTGGAAGCCATGCCAGGGGTAGGTCCATTGCCCACCGGGCAATTACCCAAGGTTATAGGTGGCCGCACATGCAAGAAGATACAAAGGTGTATGTAAAAATTTGTGAGAAGTGTCAAAAATTCTCACCAATGATTCGAACACCAGCAGAAGATTTGGTGCCATTGATGAGTCCTTGGCTGTTCGCTCAATGGGGAATGGATATCATGGGTCCTCTCCACAAGGCAACAGGCAATAGGAAATTTCCATTGGTAGCAACAGATTATTTCACCAAATGGATTGAGGCAGAATCATTGGCCAAAATCACTGAACCAATGATAGAAAGGTTTGTTTGGAAGAACATTATTACTCGGTTTAGGGTCCCTTATTCATTGATTACACATAACGGATCCCAATTTCAAAAGAAGTTTAAAGCTTTTTATGCCCAATATGGCATAAGAAATTATTACTCGACCCCAGCCTACCCTCAGAGTAATGGGCAGGCTGAGGCATCCAATAAAACCATTCTTGATGGGATTAAGAAGAGGTTGGATAAGGCAAAGGGAAAATGGCCTAATGAGCTGCCCTGGTTTTGTGGGCTCATCGAACAACTCCTAGGAGGTCTACGGGAGAGACCCCCTATTCATTGGCATATGGTATAGAGGCAGTTATACCATTGGAAATTAGTTTACCGACCAATAGGATAGCATTGGTTGAAAGTCGGGGAAATGACAGGGCCTTAGAAATTGAGCTCGACCTTTGCCTAAGAGAGGAGAGAGAAGGCCCTAGTGCATTTAGCTTCCTATCAGGAACAGTTAATGAAAAGCTATAACAAGCATGTCAACCCATGAGAATTTGGTGTTGGGGACCTCGTACTACGAAAAGTGCTTGGCAATACCAAGGTGGCAAACGAAGGCAAGTCGGGGGCCAATTGGGAAGGTCCATATCGGGTAACTGAGATTGTGGGCATAGGGGCTTATAGATTAGCAGATCTGGACGAAAACCCAGTGCCAAGGCCTTGGAATGTCCACAATCTGAGAAAATTCTTTGATTAAAAGAATTTAGTTTTATTTCATCTTGTTTATAGGATACACTACGTAATTGTGTGGGAATTACGATTAAAATTTCTTTGTTTTTTATTTGTTAGTTGCAAAGGGTACGCAGCCCCCTTGAGTTCACAAGATTATGAATATAATCCCATTTTTTGCAATCTATACTTCAGAAATTATGTTTTTTAAAACTTTCTGGTTCTCTTTTACTTTATGAATATGAAATTGTTCTCTCTTTTTCCTCTTTCGTATTGGGGATCAGAGACTGGGCACGAATGCCTCAATTAAGTATGTTAGCCAGGTATGAAAAAACTTGGAGTGCATACAAACAACATGCTAGATTGTAACGCCCCGAATTTTGGGTACGTTAAAAATACAATTTCAATGAAAACCTTAAAATAGAGTCTGGCTCTTTATTACATCATAACCTCCATAAGAGTACTTTCATTACAAAAGGGAGGGAAACTAGGGTTCCTAACTACTGCTCCACCTGCTCCTCCATCCTAGCCAGCTCTTCAGCTCCAAAAGCTTCCACGGTGAACTATTCGTCTTGAACAACTACAAGGTCTGACACATTATACCAGCATCGCCACCAATATAATATGTCAGGGCCACTAAAAAGCAACACCGTGAGCTACAACGCTCAATAGGAAAATTCTTACCCACCAACCTTAACTTACAAACAAGACTATAATAAAACATCAATTTCCACATGATAAGTATATATACAGTTAACAATGACACATCCACATTCATTAATCATCTATCGTTGGTGTCCAAGATTTTCGGGTTTCTCCTACGCGACTCATCGTAGACCGTGTTAACATTTTCACATTTCAAAACAACCTTTTAAAATCGTTTGCATTGGCTCCGTACCGCGGATAACCAAGCTACACACCCAACTTTCAAAATCATTTTGCATTGGCTCCGTACTGCGGATAACCAAGCTACACACCCAACCTCGATTCCGCCGCGCCGGGTTCCCGAGTATCCTCACAATAGTTCCGCCGCGCCGGGTTCCCATTGGCACACAATTGCATTGGCTCCGTACCGGGAATAACCAAGCTACACACCCAACCTCAGTTCCGCCGCGCCGGGTTCCTGAGTATCCTCACAATGGTTCCGCCGCGCCGGGTTCCCATTGGCACACAATTGCATTCGCGCAGTACCGCGGATAACCAAGCTACACACCCAACCTCGGTTCCACCGCGCCGGGTTCCCGAGTATCTTCACAATGGTTCCACCGCGCCGGGTTCCCATTGGCACGCTCCGTACCATGGATATCCAATGTAACGCCCCGGATTTTGGGTACGTTAAATAAAACATTTTATTGAAATAAAAGCTGAGTTCGGCTCTTTATTACAACAAAAACATAAAAGAAGTACTTTTATTACAAACGGGAGGGAACTAAGGTTCCTAACTACAGCTCCGCTTGTTCTTCCATCACGGCTAGCTCCTCGGCTCCGAAGGCCTCCAAGGTGTAAAGCTCGCCCTGCTCATCTATGAGATCTGACATATTATACACGTGTCGCCACCGGTATAATATGCCAGGGTCACCAAAAAGGCAACACCGTGAGCTCAAACGCTCAATAGAATATTCCAAACCCTCTAACCCTTTAACTTATGAACATAAAGAATATAATAACAACAATTCTACTTAGATCATGCATATAGTCCAAACAAGTATTCAAATCCACATTCCCTACTCAACTAACATTGTGTTCATTACTTAGACTCATCGTAGACCATGTTATTACTTCACTTTCCTTTTATCAAAAACTCCTTTTTAACTCACCCAACCTCGGTTCCGCCGCGCCGGTCTCCCGAGTATCCTTACAATGGTTCCGCCGCGCCGGGTTCCCATTGGCACACAACCGCATTGGCTCCGTACCGCGGATAACCAAGCACACACCCAACCTCGGTTCTGCCGCGCCGGATTCCCGAGTATCCTCACAATGGTTCCGCCGCGCCGGGTTCCCATTGGCATACACACACACAACTCACATAATGCACCCAAAACCGGTCATTATGTAGTTTCAAAAATATTTCCTCCCTCGGATACATATTTTCATCTCGTTAACACACCCTAGGTGCCATGTCTCTACTATCTTGTTTTCCGTGTCACGTTTATCATGCATAGACTCCGTGGTGTAAGACATTCCATACAACAAGTACTTTATCAATCTCAAAATGAATCCAACAAGAATATACAACATGCTTGAATCATAACAACGACATCATTCATTTCATACGTTCAAAAGATAACCTTATCTACCTTAAGTAAAAAGATCGAAGTTACTTTCTAATGAACTTATATGATACCAAACTACTTTATACTTAGATAGAAGGTAAGGATAACTACTTGGAAGGAAGTTAAGGAAATCCTACCGTGCTTCTTGGCGGTAGAAATGGTTACGAAGGTTTGGTCGTCGGTTTTGGATTTCGGCGGCGTAACGGCGTCGGTTTGCTTCGAAAGGAAGAGAGATGAACTTTTCTCTTCCTAGAAACAACTTTCTAACTTAACTAAGCTACTTTAAAGATCTAACGGTGGTTTTGGGAGGTGGTTTGGTGGTTTCTCTCAAGAACACAAGAAAAGAAGAACTTTGGAAGCAAGAACTCTTGAAATTTCTAGAGAGAAGTTGGAGCAATGGTTTGAGGTGTGAGTTTAAGCTTGGAGTGAGCTTTTATTTATAGGCAAAGGCTCTCCCTCTCTCCCTCTTGGCCGGCCCCTCTCTCTCTCTCTCTATGTCACACTTTTTCTTCACATGTCAAGGTTGATGGAAAGCTTGATGGGTTAGGCCATGGGGCTATTTAGGCTTGCATGGCTATTCTTAGTCCTTGGATGGGATTCTTGGAAGATATTTTGGTAAGGAGGAGACATGGGTACAAGATTCTTGGTTAAACAATTGAAGTTTGTACAATGGAGGACAATGGAGTTCAGATTTTGCTAGGAAGAGAAATCACCAAGGATTTTGAAGTACTTTGGAAGATCAAGGTCAAGTACACTTCAAATCCATCTCCGTCTTCCTTCCTCTTTCCTCTCTCTCTCTCCCTCTCCCTCTCTCCTCTCTCGGCCTCTCTCTCTCTCTCTCCCTCATGGCTCTCTCTCTCCTCTCTCCTCTCTCTCTCCCATGTACTAGCTATATATATATGTATATATATGTACGAACATGTAAGAATACAAATAAATATAGGGTACTTTTATATAAAAGGGTAATTTAGTCCTTAAGGGTCAAGATTTTCCCAATAAACAATTATAAAGTACGAGTACTTTAATTAATAAAATAATATACTTTTGTACTCCCGGAAATCTTAACAAAACATTAGTTTAATAGGGTAAGTACTTTGTTTGAAAGATGAGCCTATTTCCCAATGGTTAATAGAATCCCTAATGGTTATTATCCAAGGGATAATAAGGTACGGGTACTTTAAATATTAAACTATGTTTTTGGAAAGACTACATGTCCTTTTGTAAAATCCCATGTGTTTATATATATATGTACTTAATCAATTAAATAAAGGAAAGGCTTTTGTCCAATGGGTAAAGATTACCCTAATGGTTATTATCCAATGGTCCAAGGTTACTTGGATACTTTTATTAGAAAAAATAATCAAAAGTACTTTTCAAATGTCAATCATAGTACTTTATTTAAATCTTTCAAAATCCTTTTATTATAAAGAAATGGGTTTCTTTTATCCAATGGATAATAGTTTTCCTAACAATTATCGTCCAATGGATAAAGAATAAAACTAAAATTATAAAAGAAATAATTAGACAATTTCTAGTCTAGGGTTCAAAAAGGTTCAAAAGGGGCAAAACGGTCATTCTTTGGTTAGGGAAAAGTAACTAGGTAACTTTCTAGTTTGGTTACTCCACTAAGCCGGTTAGAAGCTAACTAGGCTTGCTAAGTCAGACTAAAAGTCAAGAAACGATTCTTGAGGGGCTAAAGTGCGATTAGGGTTTCTAGTCGGGAAATACGACAATAAGGCATTCGATTTCTTAAAGACCAACCGTAATAAGAATTAAATAAGAAAACCAACAAGCAGTTAAGAGAAATTAAGAAATTTCGAATAACAACGAGATTTTTATTGAACGAAAAATCGGAGTTGTTACAACCAAGCTACACACCCAACCTCGGTTCCGCCGCGCCGGGTTCCCGAGTATCCTCACAATGGTTCCGCCACGCCAGGTTCCCATTGGCACACAATTGCATTGGCTCCGTACTGCGGATAACCAAGCTACACACCCAACCTCGGTTCTGCCGCGCCGGGTTCCCGAGTATCCTCACAATGGTTCCGCCGCGCCGGGTTCCCATTGGCACACAATTGCATTGGCTCCGTACCGTGGATAACCAAGCTACACACCCAAACTCGGTTCCGCCGCACCGGTCTCCCGAGTATCCTCACAATGGTTCCGCCACGCCGGGTTCCCATTGGCACACACACAACCTCACAATGGTTCCGTTTTTCTCGGATTCCCATTGGAACACACACACACCTCACACAATGGGCAAGTCCGGCCACATTGCGGATTCCAAAACTTTTCACTCTTTTCAAATATTTCTTTTACACACGCACACACACAACTCACATAATGCCACCCAAAACCGGTCATTATGTAGTTTCAAAAATATTTTCTTCCTCGAAAACATTTCCTTTCATTAACCACACCCTAGGTGCCATGTTTCTACTTTCTCGGTTCTCGTGTCTCGTTATCATGCATAGACTCCGCGGGAAGCATGAAACATATTAACAAGATCATCCAATTCTATACTACTTATCATGCTAAATCATCACTTATAGCATAACGCCACATGTACGGATGCCCTTGGAGTGTATCACTTATGCTTTATTCAAAGCACAACGCCACATGTATGGACATCTTTGGAGTGAAATCACTTATGCTTTATCACACCACAAGTAATACAAGCAATTCATATATGCATACTCATAATCATCTTAAAGATCAAAATACAAATACTTCTAAATAAGTAAGTAATTAGGCAGTAGGTAAATAGGGAGAATCTACCATTCTTTCTTAGCAATTCAAAACAACAACGTTATACTTAAGTAAGTAAATAGGAAGTAAGGATTTCCTTACATTGCACTTAAGAATAGAGATAAGGTATTCCTACTTTATACTTGGGATGGAAGATAAGAATATTCTACCGTTCTTTTCTTAGCAATTCAAAACGACAACGTTATATTTTGAGTAAGTAAGTAAATAGGAAGTAAGTAAGGGTTTCCTTACCATTCTTCTAGGCGGTAGTAATGGCTTACTGATGGTAATCGATGGTCTCCGGTAGCTTCGAAAGAGAAAGGTTTCTCTCGAAACTTCTACTTGACTAACACTACTCTACTTTATGGATCGAAGGGTGGTCGAGTGGCGGCTTTGGATGAGTTTCTTGAAGAACACAAGAAGAACTCAAGAATCAAAGGAAGAACAAAAGAAAGAATAAGAATTTCTAGAGAGAAGTTGGAGCAATGAGAAGGTGTGAGTTCAATGCTTGGAATGGGGTCCTATTTATAGGCAAAATCTTGGCTCTTTCTCTCTCTCTATGGCCGGCCCTCTCTCTCTATATATCTCCCATGGATTTGCTCCATTAAGTCATCAAATCACCTCACATGTCAAGTCATGCCTTGTCAAATCCAAATCGTAGGTGTAAGGCTATAAAATCAAGTAAAATCTTAGGCTTTTTAGGTGAATCTAGGTAATTATAATCTAGGTCTAGCTTGTAGTCAAAGTCTTAGGCAAATAAAGGCTAGGATTGTGTCATAATGGTCCATCATAAGTTGTCATTAGGCAAAAATAGACTAAGGCCTATTTAGGTAACTTGCATGGCTAGTTTGTCCTTGGATTTGATCTTTGGAAGATTTGTTGGAAGAAAGGGAACAATGGTACAAGATTTGGGTACTAAATTATCCTAGAAGTACAATGGGAGAGTTATGTTTGGTTAGGAGAAATATTCACTCATGGACTTGAAAGGATGAGGAAGGTCAAGTCAAGGTACAACCCATCTCTCTCTCTCTCTCTCTCTCCCTAGTACACACACACACACACACACACATATATATATATATATAAAACAAGAAAGAATAAGAAAGTACAAGATTTTCCAAATTCAAAATCCTATTAAAGAAATACAATTAGGCACATGTTGATTAAATAAATAAACTAGGGTACTAATGTACTCTAGGAAGATCAACTCCCCAATAAATTAATCCAATTGGGAACAAAACCCCAATACAAAATAATAAAAGAGTACTTAGAAAAACTTAGGTCTTAAAAGGCTACTAAGTACTTTTATAATATGTACTTTATCACATGGGCAATTTAGAAAAAAGACTAGTTGAAAGAATAAGGCCATTACCCAATGAATAATAAATCCCCTAACATTTATTGTCCAATGGACAATAGCTACTAGGAAACTTTTATAGTAAAATAATCAAAAAGTACTTTAAAGAAATTTTAAAATAAAGTCTATAATAGTACTTTATTCAAATCTTTCATTAAACCCTTTTAATATAAAGAATTGGGTTTCTATTATCCAATGGATAATAGTTTTCCTAACATTTATTATCCAAAGGACAAAGAATAAAATCAAATTAATAAAAGGAAATAAATAAGTAATTTCTAGGTTTGAAAAGGTTGACTAGTCAAATCAACTTTATTGGAAGGTTCCCTAGTCACATCGGTACTTTTTTTGGTCAAAAAGACTCTATTACCCGAGTGTTACTAACTTCCCTAACGGTTATTACCCAATGGATAATAATTCTCCTTGTGGTTAATGACCAAAGGATAAAAGGAGTACAAGTACCTTCTATTAAAATAAAATTTTGAAAAGACTACATGTACTTTTAGTCAAAAACTTATTGTCCAATGGACAAAAATTACCTTAACCATTATGGACCAATGGGTAAAGGCAAAAGGTTCAAAAGTTTCAAAAGGTCCAAGAGGTTCATCGAGTAACTAGGTAAGTCGGTTGCTTGGTTCCTCCAAGTAGTCGGTTGGAAACTAACTAAATTGGTCAAGTAGGGTTTCTAGTCGAGACCAAAATTTAACTTCGACGAAAATAAACAAGAAATCATATAGCTATTCAAGAGAAAATAAGTAATTTTAAAAAAAAAATTCAAATATTTAACGAAATTTTTATTGACCAAAATTCAGGGGCGTTACAATCTATCCCCCTTAAAACAATTTCGTCCCCGAAATTGGCACGCGACTACAGATTAGACTAGGTCGCTAAACTGGTCTCGGAATCATCGACTATCCCCCTTAAAATTAGAAGTAGGTCACCATCAATCGAATTAAGCCTCATCACTTGCTTAACGAGATGGGGTTGAAGTTGCTTTTGCTGTCGAATAGCTTGCCTCGTCGTACACCTTTGGTAAGGTCTCCACCGTAAATACTAATGCCAAAAGTAGAACTTTTACCAAATCATCATGCGGACTAGCATCCCTCAAGCGTTCCTAGTACATCCTTGTTGAACCCTCATGCTTCTCGATAATAAACATATTTCCAAAAATAAGAAACAATGGGTCCATAATCGTAAGGCATGAGTATTCCATCCTCATTGCAGGAACAAACAGATTTCAGCAGGCAATCCTTGCGGTACTCTATGAACTCGGATATTATGAACGAAGGCAGTGAAAGAACCTATGCAGTCACGGAAAGATAAACCTTCCTAACCTCTCACAGTCGAAGCGTGCCTTCTTTCTTCTTCTCGAACAACGTCCGTGCTTCCCATGGTGACGTACTCGGCTTGATAGGCCCCCAGTCCAATAGCTCTTGCAATTGGGTCTTGATCTCCCTTAGTTCCGCAGGGGCTCTTCGGTATGGTGCCAAAAGAGATTGGTGCGATCCCCGGTTGGATTCTATGGAGAAGTCTATCTCTCCTAGGGGTGGTAAACCAGGAAGCTCTTCAGGAAAAACATTGGCGTATTTGCACACGATGCTTGGTAATCCCACTTCCATTCTATCGGCTTCTCTTTACTGGAAACTAGCGGGCATCCAAGTAGTGGATTCTGCCACCTTGATCTTTTCATCGCCGAACTCATTGTCCGTCTATCCCCCTTAAAAGGAATAGAGTCCCTTCTAGGGTATAAGCTGTCACCATCCTTTGATGACAATCTATGATTGCTCGATGCGCTGATCGCCAATCCATCCCCAGGATTACGTCGATATCCGCCATGTCGATTACTCTGAGGTCGCAGGTCAGGCGTAGGTTGGCTATTACTAGTTCTCACCCTTTACGCACTAGACTAATAGCTATACTCCCTTCAATTGGGAAGGTCCATATCTGGTAACTGAGATTGTGGGCATAGGGGCTTATAGATTAGCAGATCTGGACGAAAACCCAGTGCCAAGGCCTTGGAATGTCCACAATCTGAGAAAATTCTTTGTTTAAAAGAATTTAGTTTTATTTCATCTTGTTTTTAGGATACACTACGTAATTGTGTGGGAATTATGATTAAAATTTCTTTGTTTTTTATTTGTTAGTTGCAAAGGGTACGCAGCCCCCTTGAGTTCACAAGATTATGAATAAAATCCCATTTTTTGCAATCTATACTTTAGAAATTATGTTTTTTAAAACTTTCTGGTTCTCTTTTACTTTATGAATACGAAATTGTTCTCTCTTTTTCCTCTTTCGTATTAGGGAGCAGAGACTGGGCACGAATGCCTCAATTAAGTATGTTAGCCAGGTATGAATAAACTTGGAGTGCATACAAACAACATGCTAGATTGAGCAAATTTGTTGAAAGACGAGAATACTTAGCTTTTGTACAAATGAGAAAAAGCTAAAGTATGAGAACACTTAGGCTTTTGTTTAAAGTACGAAACACTTTGTTTAAAGTACGAGAAACTTAAAAACAGACTAAGTACGACGAACTTAGATATGTATACATACATATGCACGAATTACTAAGTACGACAAATACTTAACTTTTTTATCAAAGTACGAAATACTTACAAGCAAACATCAAATATCCACGGACATGGCATGAAATGACAACAAACGTTGAAACACTATGACAAAAGTTTATAGCCACAAAGGGCCGAGCAAAACAAATGTTACGCCGCAAGGGGCCGAATACCTGTGTTATCAAAAGTTTGAATAGGCTAACCACTACAGTCACACAGGACTAAGCCACAAAGGACCGAGCAAAACAAATGTTACGCCACAAGGGGCCGAATACCTGTGTTATCAAAAGTTTGAATAGGCTAACCACTACAGTCACACAGGACTAGCATAAGTGTTCTAAAATATTAGGAGGAGTACTAACTTATCAGTCCAGATTCTAGACCTCTGGAGGAGTTTCATCTGGGATCTCTATACTGACTTCAATGATGGAACCACCTCCAGCTACATTCTCCTTTAGATTGATAGGTTCATTAGTTGTTTCTTGGATAGGTGATTGAACAGGATGAGCATCATGAGTGCCGGTTGGTGTATCTTCTTCAGCATCAGCAAAATCTTCAATCTGTTGTTCAATATCATCCTCTAGATGCTCCACTGGTTCATGAACGCTGTGAGTACGGGTGCTCGGCAAATCATTGTCCTCCCAGAGGGGAGAATCTTTAGCAACCCCCACCTTTGTCAAGCACACCTCCCAGCACGCAGCCCAAATCTGATCTTGGATGGCAGGCATCTGGTCCACATAGTTGGCCGTCGCCGTATTAAAACCCTTTTGATACCCTTCTTCAAAAGCTATCTTCTTTGTACTATCAATCTCTAATAATGCCTGGCTAAGGCTATCCTCAGCAATCTCAAGTTTGCTCTTTGTTCCATTAAGCTCTGTTTTTGCTTTTTCTCTTTCTCTTTCAAGTCTGGTGATTGTTTACAATAGCCTGGTGTTGTCTCTCAGAAGCTTGTTGCGTTATGGCTCGATCTCCTAATATTTCTGACCCAGTACCACCATCTTTTGAATGAACTGAGAAGGTACCAAGTATGAAGCAACAAGTTAATGATGAAATATAGTACGAGAAACGTTGTAACTTAATCAAAGACACGATTTTCTTTCCCTTAATACCACTAACAAGACCAGTGGCTACAAGCCGATCAGGCGGGGATTCAGATTCTTTTTGCATGTCCGCTAGAAGCAACAGCCCTTGTGCAAGTGCGAACGCTATTTTCGAGGAACTAGCACTGTCCCCAATGTGAACGAGATGGTCTCCCCTAATGAAAGGAGGAGCCCATGTTTGGGGAAGTACTTGAGTGGTTGGAGATTGGGGGTGATGGGTATCTGCATCAGCCTGTGCAGCAGTACCTGTTTTGTCTTCGGATCTAGGACATTTGTCTCAATAGGCATCACTGGCATCGAGAGCAGTGTCTGCTCCCCGAGGAGATGAAGAGGAACGAATAGAACCCCCTTTGTTACGACGAGGTGCAGGGGGAGCATGCCCGGTTGATGCTAACCGACCAGAGACGCAACCTCGAATAGAAATTGTAAGAAGTGAACTAAGGTTCACCGGTTGGTGAGACATATTACCTAAGGGGGCTGGAGAAGGAGAGTACCCAGATGGCAACGATTGGCTAGTATCACGATTTGGAACCGGTTGCTCGGCTAGTCGTTGAGAGGATCTTCTGACAATTAGATGAGGAAGTGGAATACCTTCAGAGATAGGTACTTCACCAGGTTGTCTCGCAATCGTAACTCCAGCACTAGATCTTAGGTTTCTTGATTGGGGAATAGATGAGGTTGAGGCTCCACTAGTATTGGGGTTGTTGAGTCTTCTATCAATAAAACCTCTATAGGCAGGATCGTAGCCCAGCATGACGTTCGCATCATGACCCCGACCAGCAGTATGGGTACCAGGCTCTCCCTTATATTTAAGAATCTTATTGATATCCTCTGTTTGGACGAAGCTAGGCTCTCGTCTGGGACACTTGTTGGTGTTATCCTCTACAAGTTGAAGCACAAGCAGGGGTTTAAAATAAAAAATGAAGAAAAATAGTGGAGAGAAATTATGAATAAAAGTGAAGTAAAATTAAGAGCATACGTCTGTAGCTCCATATGTGGGGGCAATGGAGGCCCACCACTTGGCCATCTTCCCCCATTGGCTCAAATGCTCTAGTAATGTAGAGGAAGTCAATTTCATGATCACAAGCAGAATCTGGCAGGTTTAGCATGAGATGCTTCTCTGCCTTTCTAACCTTGAAGTAATAGGTGTTATAGTCTGGGTTAAGTACAATGCTATACCACCATTGGATGTCCCATAGGCCTGTTTGAGTTCCCAGGATCCGATTCAAGGCTATAATTCCCATTACTAGTCTAAATACGTTCGTAGAAACTTGCATGGGGGTAAGGCGATACCAATTCAGGACTTGACGAAGTAGTGGGTGAAGGGGGAAATGAACTCCGCCTTCTACAATGGCTACAATAGGGATACACATCCTATCCCAAGTGCCAGCATCCCTATTTAGTCCTAAAGGGGTGAGTTCAAGGCCCAAATTATCTGGAATGTGGTACTCAGCCCTAAATGTCGCCACAGCAGCTGGAGACTCGCAGAGTTTCCTAAATTTACTAGGCTTGGGGCCATTATCATCCTCATTTGCCATAGATATACTCGAAATAAAACAAGAAATTGGAAATGGGTACGATTGAAAACCTAGAAGCAACCAAAAATCTGAGAATGAGATCTTAGATTGAAATACAAAAAGAAGAAGGAATGAAAGGGCTTACGATGTTGATTACAGCAATTCCTGAGGGTGCAAAAGAAAATTGCAGACGTCGGTGATGGTGGTTGAAGATTTCGCACTGGTTTCTTAGAGAGAGAAAGAGAGGATTCGATTTCTGGGTGGAAAACCAAAAAGATCCCTTCAGGGAATTTAAGTGAAAGGGATGGAGACGAAACGTTTTTCTCTCACGCCGTTACATGAAAAGTAACAGGGAAAGAGGATTGAACGGATGACCGTTTTGACGCCATTTAACAAAATGGCCGTTCAAAATAAATGTAAGGTGTACGAAATGTGCCACGTGGAGTCATTACCTCGAGATGGTATAGTGACTAAAGCACCAAAAACATCAAAGAGTATAAATACTATGACTGCACGGGATCAAAGGAGTTCGGCTCAAAATTTTGTTTCTGAGCTTTACCCACAGCCCCCGACCAGTGACAGTGAGCAAAGCTGGGGAGCAATTGTAGGGAGCTACTCCCGAACAGGAATAAATAGGGTCCAAACAAATGGTACGTGGGGGCACAGAATAACTAGGATAACATAAATCGCCGTGGGAAGCGGTGATCGGCAATATGAACCAATGGTGTGTAAAGTCATGATCCAGGTAGTTTGTTCGGCAGATAAAAGACAATGGACGTGAGAAGTCATTAGACCAAATAATTAATAAAGACTAGTGACATGTGAAGTCATTGGTCCAAATGAACTATTTGGCAACGAAAGGGCCGAACAAGAGGAGAATTCTGGAGAAAGTAGCCTCAGATACAAGGAACATTCTGAAAGGTTCCAGAACAGTGAGATTCCATAAAGAAATAAGATCTTGAGAATATAGGATCCGAGAAGATACCCAACGGGAATGGGATGTTCGGCCAGCCATGGAAAGGAGTCCTTATTGAGTTGATAAGGGAATGAGAATCCAAGATATCCAAGGTTTCCTGTAAGAGGTAGGAAACCTAGGGCAACAGGGATGCTTAGGCAGCAAGCATACATATGCCTATATAAACAAGGTTAACCTAAAGGTAAAAGGTACGCAATACTTGGTATTGACATTATTCTCTTACTAATAATTAGGGTTTCTCTGATATGTGATACTAACTTAGGCATTGGAGGGCCTTTGCCACAAGAGGCAAAGGTGTGCTCACCCCTTCTCTGTTTTGCAAATTAGGTTTCCGACAAAGGTGTTAGGGTTCCGATTGAACAGAACGTGGATCCATTGCAATCCAGTGCTGTTCCCGGTATTGTTTGTTTTTCTGCATCTACAGAATCCAAGATATCCTAGGTATCCTATACAAGATAAGAATCTTAGGGCAACAGGGATGCTAAGGCAACAAGCATCTATGAATCTATAAATACGAGGTAAACCTAGACGTAAAAGGTACGCAATACGTTGTATTTATATCGTTTTCCTATTGATAATTAGGGTTTTTCTGCTAGTACGTGATACTAACTTAGGCATTGCAGGGCCTTTGCCATGAGAGGCAAATGTGCACTCACCCCTTGTCTGTGTTGCAGATTAGGGTTTCAACGACGAACTAGGGTTCCGGTGAAGAGGCACGAGTAGCCGTTGCAATCTAGTGTTGTTCTAAGCACCAATTGTTTTCATCCCCCTACACCTATGCATTGAGCTTATCTCCTGGCATGAGAAACGAGGCCAATATTTTTGAAGGTCTTGCCTATAAAAGAAGGGTACTTGATCCAATCCATTGAGAACACACCATTCTTTCCAAAAATCCACTCATCATCGAGAATGGAAAGCCCATTCCCAACTTTGGTTGATACTTGGTTATCAAGATTCGTAATCATCGACCGGTCGAATTCTTGATCACGAGGTCTGGCCTCAATCCGAGACCTTCGATATGTGGGCCACGCCCCGAACTCCTCAGAGTTGCACTTACATACCAGGATCCTACCATGCACGTTTTTCGATTTTACGACAACGAGCTATGTCCAATTGTCAAGGAATTCGAAGCGTACCTCCACGGTTTTGAAAACTCCCACGTACTTGCTATTCCCCCACTCCAAGAGGACATGCATCATCTGCTGCGGATCACACTCGACATTTTTGAAGAGCTGACAGCAACTATAATTCATGACGGCAAACTCGATATTGCACGTCTTATCGAGTTGTATGGGCCAGAGGGAATCTTGGAAAATTACGTCGAGCAAGCTCACACACGATTTGCTCTTTTGCTCTGTGCACTAGTGGCCTATATGTTTGTTCCTGCTGACGGAAAAGTCAGCCCTAGCCTAGTGAGCATCGTTTCACAGATGGGGGCTCGCAAAAATATATTTCCCCTAGTCTTGGCAGAAACCATGATGGGCTTAGACTTGCTCAAAAGTGGCCAAACAAATATATTTAGCGGAAGCCCACACTTGCTTCAAGTAGGTTTTCACTCAACTCACCTTTTTCTGGTTTTCGCACTTTCTCATTTTACCTCGACACTCAGGTAAGGTTCGCACTAGATCCTCACTTGTCTTTTCGCTCAAGCTTTATCTGGCTACTTACTTGTTTTATCACTCATGCAAATATAGCTTTCCTTTGAAGTTGGCCTGCTCGAGGTGCCTCAAGCAGGTTGGGAACACTTTCCTAGGCGTTCGCTTGAGAGATCAATGGTGTATCCCAAACTGATAGTAGAAGAATGGTATGCCTTTCTTCATGACATGGATTCCGAGGACATTGTCTGGAGGTGCCCTTGGCTAGACTTGCCCGATATGGCGGTCACTTCCGCCGGTTTCGAAAGTATGGTAATTGCCGACTTGGAAAGCTTTACCTATTATGTCTTGGGCCGTATACTCCGTCAATTCGGGATGAGCCAGGGTTTCCATCGTGCAGGGATTAAAGACTTTCAGCCTCCAACTTTCAATGCTTTGAATTTGCACAACTACCGGTGTAGTTGGAATGACAGATTGCTTGAAGGGCCCTTTCTAAACTTCATCACACGGTTGGAGAACGGATATGTAAAGTGGCTCCATGAAGACGTGCAAGCAAGACAAGGGGATTACTACTGAACACAACCATTTGAAGCAGATGGTCTGATCATGCTGACAACATCGATGCCCCATATGGAGAAAGGCCAAGGCGAAGTCATGCCAAACAAATTGGACGGAGGAACATGCATAAGATTGGCATGGATCTGGCACTTGTGACAGTGCCGTACATAATCCACACACTGTGCTTCCATAGTTGACCAAAAGTAACCTTGTCGTAAGATCTTCCTAGCGAGCATGACACTGCTCATATGAGGACGGCAGACTCCCTCATGAATCTCTTCAATAATCCTTGTTGCCTCTGCACCATTAACACATAGCTTGTGCATTCCACAGTGAGACCTCTTGGACAACTTTCCTCCACAGATGATGTATTGGGCCGCCAACCTTCGCAACTGTAACGCTCCGAATTTGGGGTACGTTAATGAAGCATTTATTACATAATAAAGAGAGTCTGGCTCATTATTACATCATAAATGCATCATAAATAAAGGGTACATTAACAAGGAAGGAAACTAGGGTTCCTAATACTACTCTGCTTGCTCTTCCATCCTAGCAAGCTCCTCTGCTCCAAAACTTCCACGGTGAACTGTTCGTCTTGATCATCTACAAGGTTTGACACATTATACCAGCATCGCCACCGATATAATATGTCAGGGTCACCAAAGGTAACACCATGAGCTACAAAAGCTCAGCAGAACAATCCCATACCCGCTAACCCATAACTTACAGACAACAGGTCATAATGAAACATCAATTTCCACAAGATACGTGTATACACAGCTAACAATGACACATCTATATTCGTTAATCAACTATCGTTGGTGTCCAAGATTTTCTGAGTTTCTCCTACACGACTCATCGTAGACCGTGTCTCCAATTTCATTTACAAATCAACCTTTCGAAAATCATTTGTTTAACACACCCAACCTCGGTTCCGCCGTTCCGGGTTCCCGAGTATCCTCACAATGGTTCCGCCGCACCAGGTTCCCATTGGCACACAATTGCATTGGCTCCGTAACGCGGATAACCAAGCCATACCTCACCATGGTTCCGTTGCTCCAGTTTCCCATGGGAACGCACACAACTCGAAAGAGAATGGTTTCTCTTGAAACTTCTTCTTGACCAACACTATTCTACTTTATGGATTGAAGGGTGGTTGGGTGGCAGTTTAGTGGCGGCTTAGGTTGAGTATCTTTGAAGAACTCAAGAACACCTCAAGAACATGAAGAACAAAGAAAGAACAAAGGAATTATAGAGAGAAGTTGGAGCAAGAAGTGAAGGTGTGAGTTGAAATGCTTGGAATGGGGTCCTATTTATAGGAAAAATCTTGGCTCTCTCTCTTCTCTTCAAGGCCGGCCCCCCCTCTCTCCATAGCTCATAATTTGACACTTGTCATGCACTCATGGAAGATCAAAGTCTAAACCCTAGGTTTGCATGGCTAGTTTGTACCAAGGATGGATTATGGAAGATTTGTTGGAAGGAAAGCAGACAATGGTACAAGATTTGGTCTTAAACAATCCTAGAAGTACAATGGGAGATAGATTTTGGCTAGGAAGGATATTCATGGCCAAGGATTTGAAAGGATGGGGAAGATCAATTCAAGGTACCACAAAATCTTTCTCTTTTCTTCTTCCTCTCTCTCTCTCTCTCTCGGCTCTCCCTCTCTCTCCCTCTCTCTCTCTCTCTCTCTTGGGTTTCTCTCTCTCTCTCTCTCTCAAGTACACTATATATATATATATATATATGCAAGAATACAAAATAAAATATAGGTACTTTTGTACAAAAGATCAAAGTAGTCTTTAAAGATTAAGATTTTCTCCATAAACTAATACATTGGCACATGTGTACTCAGGCAATATTTAAATCAACCAAGTATTTATATAATATATACATGGGTACTAATGTACTCTAGGTAGTTCAACTCCCCATTAAATTAATCCAATTAGGTACAAAATCCCAATATAAAATAATAACAGAGTACTTTAAGAATCTTAGATCTTAAAGACTACTAAGTACTTTTATAATAAAATATATGTACTTCATCACATGGGGTTTAAGAAAAAAGACTAGTTTAATAAACCAATATACTTAGTTGAAAGATGGACCTATTACCCAATGGATAATAAATCCCCTATCTTTTATTGTCCAATGGACAAAAGTTAAAAGGAAACTTTTATATTAAAATAATCAAAGTTGTCCTTTAAATCATGTGACAAAAGCCCTATATTTAAATATAGGTGTGGTACCAAGTACCCTAATTAAATAATAGGCTAGGATTCTCCCCATTAAAATAATAATAAAGTACTAGTATTACATTAATCAACAAAGTACTAGGAAATTTAGGGTTTAGATATACCCCAATATTTTAATGCATAAAATCACATGGGAAATCCATACTTGTTTATTTAAATATAACCTTGTACTTTGTTGGAAGATTAGGGCTATTACCCAATGGGTAATAGTTTCCCAAGCGGTTAATAACCAATGGACAATAGGGGGTGGGAGAATACCCAATAAACAAAGAATAAATGTACTTGTACATGTGTTTAAAACATATATAATACGATATCTTTGTACTTATCAAAATATTTAAATGAGAGGCCTATTATCCAATGGACAAAGATTACCCTAACATCTATTGACCAATGGGTAAAGGCAAAAGGCTCAAAATGTCCAAAAGGTTCATCTAGTAACTAGGTGAGTTTGGTTGCTCGGTTCCTCCAAGTAATCGGTTGGAATCTAATTCGATTGGCCCCGAAGGACTAGAATCTAATTACGACGGATTACCGAAAGTAAAAATAAGTAATTCAAATAAAATTCAAATATTTAACGAAATTTTTATTGACCAAAATTCAAGGGCGTTACAGCAACGCAGTTTGACCCTTTTTAGTGGCCTCAGCCGGATACATCCCACTCTTTACAAAGTTCCATATATCATGGTACCGGGGTAGGCCATCATCAACATCATCGATGGCGTTGACATACTAATAAGCGGGAAAGTCCCTCTGTTCAATCAGGATAGGGCGTAGCTTGACACCTAACTGGAGTTCAACCATGAAGGCCAAAGTTGCTAGAGCATCAGCGAACTGATTCTTCAACCGAGGGATATGGGTGAAGGTCACCTTGTTGAAATGAGGAATCGGCTCTTCCAAATCCAAATGATAAGGCTTTAGCTTCTCTTCCCGAACTTTCCAGTCCCCATTGGCTTGAGAGACTACAAGATTAGAATCCCCAATAACTTCGAGCTTTTCAACACCAAGTGTAAGTGCATCCTCCATACCCACAATATAGGCCTCATACTCAGCTTGGTTGTTCGTGACAACGAAATTGAATTTGAACGCAAGAGGAATATGAGAGCCATCGGGCGTGATCAGCAAGACCCCGATCCCAAATCCTTTCTGGTTGGCTGCCTCGTCAAAGTAAAGTGTCCAAATGTCTTCAATAACTATCAACACCTCCTCATCTAGAAACACATTGTCTGAGTCCTCCGGTCCATCAACAAGGTGATCAGTGAGAAATTCTACAACTATACGTCCTTTGACTGACTTCCTTGTGACGTACTCAAGATCGAATTCCGCCAGCAAAAGCAACCAACATGCTAATTTTCCAGTGAGTGCAGGTTTTTCACACAGATACTTGAGAGGATCCATTCGAGAAATTAGCTTCACAGGGTAAGCTAACATGTAGTGCCTAAGTTTTTTTTAAGCCCATACGAGAGCCCAACACGTCTTTTTCAAAGCGGTGTAGTGTTCTTCACATCCGACCATTTTCTTGCTCAGATAATAAATGGCCTTTTCAACTCCTTTGTCCCCTTATTAAGCCAACAAGCATCCCATGGAAGATGGGGTTACAGACATAAAGAGTCAAGGGCTTCCCAGGCGCAGGTGGCATCAAAATTAGAGGGTTCTATAAGTACTTTTGAATGGAAAGGAAAGCGGCCTGACACTTCTTTGTCCATGTGAAGGGAACATCCTTCTTAAGTAGACGAAACATCGACTCGCAAGTTAAAGTTAACTTAGCGATGAATCTGCTGATGAACTGTACCTTCCCCAAAAAGCTCTGCACTCCCTTTCAAACTCTGGTGGCTTCATCTCGAGAATTGCCTTGATCTTCGACGGGTCAACCTTTATTCCTCTAGAAGTGATCAAAAGGCCGAGCATCTTACCTGCTATGACTCCGAAACTGCACTTCTACGGATTAAGGCGCATCCGATACTTATAGAGTCACTCGAATAGCTTCCTAAGCACAGGAATGTGTCCTTCACAAGTCTTTGACTTGGCAATCATGCCATCCACGTAGATTTCAACTTCTTTGTGGATCATATCATGTAAAATGGTTATGGCTGCCTGTTGATAAGTAGGACCAGCGTTCTTCAACCCAAACGACATGACCAAATAACAGTAGGTTCCCCACTCTGTGAATGAAAGTTGTTTTCTGACGGTCCTCCAGTGCCATGAGAATTTGGTTGTAACCCCAGAATCCATCCATGAACGAGAGCATAGCATGTCCCACTATATTATCCACAAGCACATAAATGTGAGGCAAGGGAAAATCATCTTTGGGGCTTGCTTTGTTCAAGTCCCTAAAATCGACACATACTTGGATTTGTCCATTCATTTTAGGAATGGGAACAATGTTGGCAACCCAAGTAGGGTATTGAGAAAACCAGCGTCAATCTGCTTGGTGACCTCGTCCTTGATTTTCTGCACCCAATCTGGTCTCATCTGCCTTAGTTTCTGTTTCACAGGTTTAGCATCCGGCAGTAGGGGGATTCGATGCTCCACTATCTCAGGGTCAATACCGGGCATGTCTTGGTGAGACCATGCGAAGATATCACAAAATTCAGTGAGCAGCTCCTTGAAATCACGATGTTCCTCTAGGGATAACATGGAGCCCACTTGAACCATTCGGGGATTGCCATCATCTTTTAAGTTTATAGAAACTACTTCTTCTTTTAATGGCTGAGCATGCCTTTCATCTTCCCTCTCGATGAGGGCACAGATTTACTTGGGAATATCCCCATCAAAATCTATCCCTTCATCATCGAGGTTGACACAGTTTATGTATAAGTCATCAAAGTAGTCAGAAGCAGATTATTTCATTTCATAAGACCCTTCAGGGTTACCAAGTACAGCAGAATTAAACACGAAATAAAAGCTATGACATGGAGGGCCAAGAGGCACAAACTTTGACTCAGAGCTAGACTTAGACTCAGACAACTCGACAGACTCTGTGTCAGATTCAGATTCAGACGTGTCGTCAATGCAAGTTAGGCGCGGTTTGAAAATGCAATTTCTAATACTACTCTTGGCTTCCACAATGAGAGGGGTAGGATCCTCGAGGACGTCGGGCCCGAGCATGAGCACTTCGGCCTTTTTAGCTGCCTCGGCAAAACCCACTTGGGAGAACTCCTGGAATAGTAGTTCCAAGTCCCCTTGATCAAATGATCCCAGCCAGTCAATCTTCACCTTAACTCGGCCTAGCTTCCTCTTGAATTCTGCCTTTGTCGGCTCCTCATCACTATCTAACCAGGTGTCCGCAGCAAAAATGTAACGCCCCGAATTTTTGGAACGTTAGATATGCAATTTTTATTGAAAATCTAAATAGAGTCTGGCTCATTATTACATCATAAACCCCCATAAGAGTACATTTATTACACAAAGGAAGGGAAAACTAGGGTTTCCATCTACAGCTTTGCTTGTTCCTCCATCCTAGCTAGCTCCTCGGCTCCGAAAGCCTCCAAGGTGTATAGCTTACCCTGATCATCTACAAGGTCTGACACATTATACCAACGTCGCCCCCGGTATAATATGTCAAGATCACCAAAAGTAACACCATGAGCTACAAGAGATCAGCAAAATAACCTCACAACCGCTAAATCGTAAATTATAAACAATAGATCATAGAAATATATGCCACTCAGAAATTTCAAATATCACATGCATAATCCTTGAAGCACTTAACACATTCGCTATTCAACTAACATTGGTGTCTGTGATATCAGTGTTTCTCCTACATAACTCATCGTAGACCGTGTCTAATTTTCATTAATCAAATCAACATTTCCAAAACACTTTTTGAACATGCCATGTTACCAATGAGGCTACCACTTCCGGCTCCATTGGCAACACACACAATGGGCTACCAAGTCTGACCACATTGTGGTTTCGAAAACCATTCGCACAATGGGCTACCACGTCTGGCCATATTGTGGTTTCAAACATTTTTTTCTTCCTTGGCTCCTCTCTGCAGATAACCAAGTCACACCTCCAATGAGACTACCACGTCCGGTCCTAATGGCAACACACACCACACAATGGGCTACCACGTCTGGCCACATTGTGGTTTCAAAACACGTCTTTTCATTAACCACACCCTAGGTGTCATGTTTCTAGCGTTCTCAATTTTTGTGTCTCGTTTTCATGCAATGACTTCGCGACAAAACTTTTCACGTAGGTAATCATAAATCATTCATTGTAATCTTAAAACTAAACTAGTAGGATCATCCAATTCTATTTTACTTTATCATGCTCATGTTCACAGAAACACATTCAAACAATTACCACATACTTAAAGCATAGTGTTACATGGACAAAGACCTTTGGAGTGGAAACCACTTATGCTTTATCACACATCAAATGAAATCCTAGTAAACATGTATACATGCTCATAACCATCCAAAGATCAAAATACAAATACTTTCAATCAAGCGATACATTCTCATCTTTCAAAATCCATTCTTTCTTTCTTTTTGGGAAGTTCAAAACAACATATGTTTAATTGGAGTAAAAGTCGAGTTTATTCAACATGTTTATATTTCTTTTCACGATTTTAGTAAAACAAGTTTGCTTGAAAGTTTTCTTTCAGGCATTTCAACTAATATAAGCAATATACAATTTTTCTTTTATACTTCAAGATAGTGAGTAGGATAATCTACAGTTCTTCTTGGCGGTAGGGCGGCTACGGAAAAATAAGTACGTCGGCTATTGAACAGAATGACCTCCTATGGTAAGCTTATGGTAGTTTCAAAAGAGAAAAGATAGGACTTTCCTTTTCTCTTGAAACTAGACTTCGACCTAACTGCTAAACTTTTTGGATTGAGAGGGTGGTTGAGTGGTGTTTTAGTGGCAGCCATGGATGAGTTTCTTATAGAACTCAAGAAGAACTCAAGAATAAAGGAAGAACTTCAAGAACAAGGCAAAAACAAAGACAAACACAAGAATTCTAGAGAGAGAAGTTGGAATGCTTGAAGGTGTGAGTTGAATGGCATGAGGGGGCTCCTATTTATAGCAAAAATTTGGGCTCCCTCTCCCTCTCTTGGCCGGCCCCCTCTCTCTCTCTCTTTCTTTCATTTTTTTGTTCCATTGTCTTATCCAATCAAGCCTTACAAGCATGCCATGCCATGTCAATCCAATTTAGGTGCAAGACTAGGTAATCATGGAGATTTTCTAAGGCTTTAAGGCAATCCTAGGTGAGTATAACCTAGGTTGGCAAGTCTTACAAGTCTAAGAGGTTAGCCTTCCATGTTTAGTCAATCCTAGGTCTAGGTTGTAGTCAAAATCTAGGGTAATTAAGGGGTAAGTTCTAGGATGATTAAAGGCTAGATTGTGTGCTTGAAGTAGTCTAGGAATGGGTTGTCATGTGGTAATTAGGCTAAAGGGCTAAAGAAGGTGTAAAGAAGAATAGCTTTCTAGGAGAAAATAGGCAAATGCACACACACGCCTTTCTCTCTCGGCCCATCTCTCTCTCTCTCTCTCTCTCTCTCTCTCTATATATATATATATATGTATGTATGTATATATCTATGTATATATATATATGTATATATATATCTTCCTAGGACTATGTACTTATATATATGTTGTATATAAATATCTTCCTAGGACTATGTACTTATATATATGTTTATATATATATATATATATGTATACTCAAGTGCTAAGTAATCCTATTAAGTCTAAGGAAAGGTAATGATTAAAGCTAAGCTTTCAAGTGCAAAGTATTGTCCCATGGGTAAGGATTTTCCTAGAAAGTATATCATGTATATATAGGCATGCTTATAATAGGTTATGAGGTATATATACCCAGGGAAAGATCTAGGAAAGCAACTTTGGTGGGTAATTAGGTTTAAGGCTATAATCCTTAGGTTTGCATGCATGACAAGCATAATGATTACTACTTTTGGCAACATCATGATGACTTCCTTTGGCCCAAAAGGTTCAAGTAGGGTTGGAAAGGTTCATAAGGTTCATCTAGGGTTGGGAGGATGTAACTAGGTTGAATGGGTACTTAGGTTTCTCTAACTAATCGGTTGGAATCGAATTCTACTTGCCAAGTAGGATTTCTAGCCAAGAAATATAATTTAAAGATTTTATTTAACTCACTAGGAAAATATACAAGTGCTTCCACAAGCATACTTGTCTTTGGAAAAGGACTAGATTGCCCAGTGCGAAGGGATTTAATTTTATAAGTCTTGACTCTAATTATGTGGATTATTAAAACTAAAAGGAAAACTATAAGGGAATTCAAGAATAAGAAATTTTCGAATATTAAAACAACATTTTTATTTACTAAAAATCGAGGTTGTTACAAAAAATCTCAAAACCAGGTAGCAGCTCCTCGTCTGTCCTGTATAAGCAGCATTTCCCCCTTCTCGCACGAAGTAGCTATCTGGATCACCATAAAGGGTTCAAGGTTTTCTTGTACCTTTCCCTTTTTTAACATCTTTGGCAGGAGCAACATACCCCAAACCAAAGTGGCTCTCAGTGGAAGGAAAGATAGGGAACTCAGGGATCCCTTGCTGGTTAATTCCAAGTCCCAAACCAGGCATATATGACATCCTCCTCATTATGTCCAAAGCAATGAGCTTATAATGAAGTCCTCATCTATATTGGTGGCAAGTATTGGGCCAAATGTATCGAAAGAGAATCTTTCGAGATCGACGTTTTCTTCGCCATGGTTGATTCTCAAAACAGGACCGGGGTCCCCCGGCGATAGTTAGCATACTAGGGGGTAAACCAAGCATGACCTTTTGATGGAGAGTAGAAGGCACAACCATGATGTCTAACCTATGGAGCCAAGGTCTGCCCAGTAGCATATTGAAAGTGGCGAGGATGTCCACAACATGGAACTCAACATCCATCTCAAAACCCTCAGCATCGAGTTTGAGAAGTAGAGTTCCTTCGACAACACGACGAGTGCCATCATATGCCTTAATGGCCAAGTTTGAAGACACGAGGTCCTTTTTAGTAAGTCCCAGACGATAAGCCACCCTAAAAGGGCAATCATTGATCGCTGAACCATTGTCGATGAGAACGATTGGAACCCAAAGTCCTCGGCACTTGATGGTGATATGAAGGTGGTGGTTGTGATCAAAACTTTCAACAGGTAGATCCTTGTCAGTGAAGACAATGGTATGCTTAGAGGTAGGTGGTAAAATGAGGGAAATCATGGCCTCGGGAGTGATATTAGTAGGCACTTCCAGGCGAGAGAGAGCATGGGATAGTCCCTGGCAATGTTCATGAGAGGAGCATATCAGACCCCAAATTGATAAAAGGGCAAGAATCCGCTCGAGCTACTTCTGAATCATATCTGTATCTGGGGGACCAGTCTGTAGCCTCGAATGGTGCATTCCTTTCAAGTGGTTCGTTCCTTTGGTTAAAAAGATTGGACGAGTTTTCGGCTTGCAGATTAGCAAGTTGAAAAATCCGTCCATTCCTTGTAACGTTATGAATGTTCCCAAAGACAGGGACTACTTGAGGACCCTCATCTACATCCCAGAGATCGGCGGGAACCTGTCCCAGTTTATGCTTCCCTTTATCACTGACCGGAGCTGCTACAAGTACTTCTATATCTAAACCCAAGTCATTGGCCAAATCCTGCACTAGCAGCGAGTCCCAAAAGCTAAGATCCTTGATTGCCGCTTCTTCTATAATAAGATTTGCAATAGTGGGAACATTTCAAAGTCCACTATCCAACAAAGAACGATTGACAGCCCAAACTTTGGCCCCAACCGTAACGTCGACTATCTCGTCGACTTCCCAAAGATCAGTAGGTTAAACCAAATCTATAACCATGATGCTGCAATTCCCATCCTCGCGGCAAGGAGGAAGAGGGTGTGGGAACTCCCCATCAGTAATGTAGGTACAGGGGTTGTGCTCATCATCGCACACCTAAACTGAAGGTGGAAATGAAATCTCCTAAAACATGGGGGTCCTCTTGAACAAGATCCACCTTTATGTAATGAGCTAGGTAATCCTCCATATAATAGGCTTGAAGGAGATCGGGATTCAAATCCAATGCAACCTGCCAAGCTAGCTCAGGATCTCAAAAGTACTCCACTTCAGGGGCTATAGGCTCGGGTTGGAGAAAGAGCATGTATAAGGAGATGTCATCCAGGGGGTCGAGCATTGCTTGGTTATACCCAGCCAACCATTCTTCAATCTAAGCGTGATCAAAAGGGTCATTCTCAGGATCCTGCTGGAAACTGTCTGGCTCAAGTTCAGTCCATTCATTGATTATGGGAGCGGCATAGTCAATATTATCAACTATTGCCCAACCTCCAGCTTGCATGTTGATCTCAGGCTCAGGCAAGATTGGCATAGCAGATCTAAACCGGCTCAACAGACTTGGAGTGGGATTAAAATCGATTACATTGAAATACGAGTTACGAATGGTAGAAGAAGAGTTGAGATGCACAGAGGGAGTAGAATCATTGTGGATATCTTCGATGACTGCATTGAATGTAGTTAAACCCCTCTGCAGATGTTTTGGGGTTGGATTAGGATAGGATGTCTATCCTTCCAACCAAATGTCCATGAGCTCAGCCTCAGGCTCAAGAGGGAGAGATACAATCGGCTTTGGTTGGTGAATTGAGATTATATGGTCGGTAGGAATAAATATAGTGGAGTTAGGGTTGATATAAGTGGAGTTGAGGGATATCTGGTTGATATGTGGGATAGCTTTATGGTTAGGCATGGAATTGGAAATGATATTGGGTTTTTGAGGTGGTGGAGGGGGAGCTTCGAGCGTGCCCTCGTCAATGAGGTCTTGAATCGCATGACGAAGGCGATAACAAGAATCAATGAGATGGCCAGCCCCTTGAAAGTAGGTGTAGTAGAGGTTAGGTTTGAAATTGGTTGGTGGATTTTTGGGCAGTGGAGTTGGATTGAGGGGCTTGAGATGCCCTGATTTGATTAACTTCTCCATAACTAAGGACAATGGTGCCTCGAAAGCAAAGAAGTTATGAGGTTGGGTACTAGGCCGGTTGTTCTGTGATGTTTGCACTTGATTGACATCCGCAATGTGGTTAGCGGCATTGGAGAAAGAGGCATTGGTGCCAGTTGATGCTGCATTGGCATAATTATTACTACCAAAGAGCACATTGGTGTTCCCAGAGTAAACCCAAGGCTTTGATTTTGGAGGGTTGGAAGATTCTCCCCTTGGTAGAATCCCACTTTGTAGCGCATCCTCGATGGCCAAGCCAGATTCGAAGAAAGTCTCAAAATTGGCGGAGGCTTGAACAGTCGCTAGGTACTTGGCAAAGTTGGGTTGGAGGTTGCGGGAGATGATGCGAAGTTGATCTCTCTCGTTTGGGCTCTCAGTCATTAGAGCAGCTTTGGCTCTCCACCTTTTGACAAAATCCGCGAAGGACTCCTTAGCCTCCATTTTGGTGGATTCTAACTCCCGAGTAGTCATCTTGAGCTGGGAATTGTAATTGTACTACGAAATAAACGCAGCCCCAATGTCTTCCCAAGTTCTTCTTTTGGAGATGTCAAGTGACAAAAACCAATGGAATGCGGGCCCAGAGAGAGTTTGAGGGAAGAGTTGAGACATAGCCTCACTTTCCACACCTAGGAGTTTTATAGCAGTGTGGTAACCAAATAGATGAGTCCTGGGGTCTCCACTCCCGTCGAACTTAACCAAATCAGGCATCTTAAATTTATCAGGAAGCCTAGCATTAAGGTACAAGCAGAGACGGTCCAGGTCAATTCCCCCCACACTGATCTTCTCGGATTTTGTGACGGCCTCTTCCAGCTTTGCCATCTTGGCTATAAGAGCAGCTATGTCAGGGTTTTGAACAGGCTTAACAACAGCGGGGTTTGGATTTGGAGCAGACACACGAGTCTCTTTAGGGGTAGGCTGAACGATGAGCCAGCCTGCATGATTTGGATCCTTGACAAAGACGGAGGTGGCATGAACATCCTCATCGTCCTCATCCTCCTCTTTGGGTGTGGGTGGAAGACAAGTGTTGATAAGGTCATTCAGGCGAGTGATGTTAGCATCTGTCTGAGTGACCCTCTGTTGCATAGTAGTGATACTGTTTTGGAGGTTTGTGAGCATGGTTTCCAGGTTAAGCGATTGATTTGCCATTGCAGGTTTCATAGATGAGCTTGATGAAGAAGTTAAAGATGCAGATGGGGATGTTGGCAAAGTTGCTTCTTGTAAAATAGCTGGAGAAGCCGACTGTAGAGTGGCTAGCAGTGAACCCAGAGAAGCTTCTGTCGTGACTGATTGGGATTTGAGCCTAACAAGCCTCTGAATTGGACTCTGGTGCTGACGTTCCCAAGCAGGTTTGCCCTTTTGCTTCGGTGCTTTCCTTGGCGGTGCAATGGTTCAGAACCTTCTCTTGCAGTAAAGTAAGAAAAAGGCTCAAAAGATGTCCTGGAGAAATTTATAAAAGAATAAAGTGCGAATGCATTCAATGTCATCGGTGTCGCCCTAGACTCTAAAACTAGGAGATGAGTCTGTCTCAAAATCTTGAGACACTACCAAGATCCTCAGAAATATTTTCGACAATGTATCCTTTGTTGGATCGAACAAAACAAGAGGATGTCAAAAAATAGACTAAGCCTTCGACTACCTCGTTCTTAAAGTTTCAACTTTGAAGTTGTAACAACTCGATGTAGATGACATGATACTGGAACCAAGGCGGCGTGAGTGGCACAGCGCTGTTAGCCTAAGTGGTGTACGTGCTTCGCACAATGACCAAATTGGTATGATGATCACGGCATTTTCTCCATTGTTCCTCATTTTCTATTTGAAACCTTAATTGGGTGATAAGGGCCTAGAAAGTTTTGATTTTTCAAAGTCTCGCTGATCTAAGGACTCTGGAAAATTGATAACGTACACCAACAAGATGCACGACTTGTCATCGGGCCATGACAGTGTCCTAATGAGTTTAAGACAGACTCGAAAGAACGAGAACCTAGATGCCGCCCTAAAACATGCCCCTACGTGGAACGGTATGAATGTACAGTGCATGCGATAGAAAAAACAGTAACACATAGACAGTATATAGGGGTTAGATACAAGTAGATCTTACCCTGTAGGTATCTATCCTAGTTTGAAAAGTGCTTGTTCTTTGTATATGCGAAGGTCGGTTTTGGTTTGTAATAGGTTCCGCGGACTAAAGCCAAGATATACCTCCCGCTGCCTGCGTAACCGCAGAGCAACAGTCAAATGGTAGAATGACTTGTAACAACCTCAATTTTTAATAAATAAAAATCTCGTTTTAATATTTGAAAATTTCTTATTCTTGAATTTGCGTTATAGTTTTCCTTTTAGCTTTAATAATCCACCATAATTAGACTTAAGACTTATATAATTGAATCCCTTCGCACTAGGCAGTCTAGTCCTTTTCCAAAGACAAGTATGCTTGTAGAAGCACTTGTATATTTTCCTAGCAAGTTAAATAAAATCTTCAAATTATATTTCTTGGCTAGAAATCCTACTTGGCAAGTACAATTAGTTTCCAACCGATTAGTTAGAGAAACCTCAGTACCCATTCGACCTAGTTACATTCTCCTAACCCTAGATGAACCTTACGAACCTTTCCAACCCTACTTGAACCATTTGGACCAAAGGAAGTCATCATTATGCTACCAAAAGTAGTAATCATTATGCTTACCATGCATGCAAGCCTAAGGATCATAGCCTTAAACCTAATTACCCACCAAAGTTGCTTTCCTAGATCTTTTCCTAGGTATATATATGTATATATACCTCATAACCTATTTAAGCATGCCTATATATACATAGATATACTTTCTAGGAAAATCCTTACCCATTGGACAATACTTTGCACTTGAAAGCTTAACTTTAATCATTACCTTACCCTAGAACAAATAGGACTACATAGGCCTAAGTAGACCTAGCTATATATATAGATATATGTATATATACTTTCTAGGAAATGTATTAACCATTGGGTGGTGACTAGCATTGAGAGCCTTAACCGTAATCATTACTCTCTCTTAGACTTATAAGGCTACTTAGACCTAAACATACTTAGTCTTACACACACACACACACACACATATATATATATACACACACACATAGACACATGGGAAATAAGAAGAGGGGGAGAGAGAGAGAGAGAGAGAGAGAGAGAGAGAGAGAGAAAGGGGTGTGTGTGCATGTGCCTATTTTCTCCTAGAAAGCTATACTTCCTTACACCTTCTTTAGCCCTTAAGCCTAATTACAACTTGACAACCCATCCCTTGATTACTTTAGACACCCAGTCTAGCCTTTAATCATCCTAGAACCTAGCCCTTAATTACCCTAGATTTTGACTACAACCTAGACCTAGGATTGACTAAACATGGAAGGCTAACCTCTTAGACTTGTAAGACTTGCCAACCTAGGTTATAATCACCTAAGATTGCCTTAAAGCCTTAGAAAATCTCCATGATTACCTAGTCTTGCACCTAAATTGGATTGACAAGGCGTTGGCATGCTAGAAAGGCTTGATTGGATAATACAATGGAGCAAATCCATGAGAGATAGAGAGAGAGAGAAAGAGGGCGGCCGACCATGAGAGACGAGGGGGAGCCAAGTTTTTGCTATAAATAGGACCCCCCCCCCCCCCCCCCCCCCCCCCTCCCTTATGCCATTCAACTCACACCTTCCATCCTTCAACTTCTCTCTCTAGAAATTCTTGTGTCCTTGTTTTTTTCTTCCTTTGTTCTTCATTGTTCTTGAGTTCTTCAAGAAACTCATCCAAGGGCACCACCAAACCACCACTCGACCACCCTCTCGATCCAAAATGTTTAGTAATTTAGCCAAGAACTAGTTTCAAGAGAAACTTTTCTCTTTTAAAACTACCAGAAGCTTATCATAGGAAGTCACTCCGTCTGATAGTCGACTTACTTTTCTGTAGCCGCCCTACTGCCAAGAAGAACGGTAAATTTTTCCTTACTGATTACTCCTAAATATAGAAACTTTGTATGCTCATATAGGATATCCTTATTCACTACCTCGAAGTATAAATAAAAATGTGTATATTGTTTGTATTGTTTGAAATGCATGAGAACTTGAAAAGTGTTTTACTAAAGGCTTGAAAAGAAATATGACTATATTGAATAACTCAACTTTATTTTCTGGAAAAACATATTTTGCTTTGAACCTCCCAACCTCAAAAGAGAGAGAATGGATTTTTGAAACATAAACTTGAATGAAAGTATTCGTATTTTGAACTTAAGGATGGTTATGAGCATGTATATGTGATTACTTGGATTATTTGTTGATGTGTGATAAAGCATAAGTGGTCTCCACTCTAAAGGTGTCCATCCATATGACACTATGCTTTGAGTTGTGTGCTAAATGTTTGAACATGAGTACGTGAACTTAGGGATAACATGAGTATGATAAGTAATACTATAGAGTTGGATGATCTTGCTAGTTTAGTTTCAAGATTACAATGAATGATTTATGATTACTTACGTGAAAGGTCTTGCCACGGAGTCATTGCATGAAAAAGAGACACAAAAAAATTGAGAAAGTTAGAAACATGACACCTAGGGTGTGGTTAATGAAAAAAAGTGTTTTAAAACCACAATGTGGCCGGACATGTAGCCCATTGTGTGGTGTGTGTTGCCAATGGGACCGGACTTGGTAGTCTCATTGGAGGTGTGACTTGGTTATCCGTGGAGAGGAGCCAAGAAAACCGCGATGTGGCCGGACGTGGTAGCCAATTGTGTGTATGGATTTGAAAACAGCAATGTGGCCAAACTTGCTAGCCCATTGTGTGAATTATAAAAACCGCAATGTGGCCGGACGTGGTAGCCCATTGTGTGTATAGATTTGAAAACCGCATTGTGGCTGGACTTGGTAGCCCATTGCGTGAATTATGAAAACCGCAATGTGGCTGGACGGGTAGCCCATTATGTGTATGAATTTTTTTGAAACTGCAATGTGGCCGGACTTGGTAGCCCATTGTGTGTGTTGCCAATGGAGCCGGACGTGGTAGCCTCATTGGTAACATGACATGTTCAAAAAGTGTTTTGGAAATGTTGATTTGGTGAATGAAAATGAGACACAGTCTACGATGAGTTGCGTAGGAGAAACACTGATTTCACGAACACTAATGCCAGTTGAATAGAGAATGTGGATGTGTCATTGTTAAGTGCCTTATTGAATATGCATGTGCTATTTGAAATTCTTGGGAGGCATATATTTCTATGACCTATTGTTTGTAATTTATGGGTTAGCGGGTGTAGGATTATTCTACTGAGCCTTTGTAGCTCATGGTGTTATTGTTGTAACCCTGACATATTATACTGGGGGTAACGTCGATATAATGTGTCAGACCTTGTAGATGAGCAGGGTGAACTCTACACCTTTGAGGCTTTCGAAGCCGAGGAGCTAGCTAAGATGGAGGAGCAGGCGGAGCTGTAGATAGGAACCCTAGTTTCCCTCTCTTATGTAATGAAAGTACTCTTATGGAGGTTATGATGTAATAATGAGCCAGACTCTATTTTGAAGTTTCCAATAAAATTGTTTATTTAACGTACCCAAAGTTCGGGGCGTTACATGACTTATCATCGTCGAAGGTTGTTAGGCATTTGGGGTCCCCGAACTTCGATAAACTGTGCCGGATTGCCAAAACACTCCAACGGGGCTATCCCACATCGATGCAAATGAGAAATGCTAAAAATTGTTTAAGAAGAAGAAGAATCACTATATCGCAAAATGCCTTTTCAAATTTGGCTCACTTTATTTGGTCCATCTTTAGAGAAAACTACACAAGTGATCAATCAGAAAAGTCCCAAATTGGATTGGCCGGACAAAAGGTCCTGTTAAATCACCATCCTGATCTTTGGCAGTGCGAAGCTCACCATTTTGACAGACTTTTAAGAGATTGTTCATAAGTGTATTTAGCTCTAAGTATAGATTAATATTGGTTCGATCATTCCCCAGCAGAGTCGTCATTGTGGGCAACGTGCCCTTAAAAAGATTCCATTCTTTTTAAAGCCGGATTGAGGGAGCGCTAAGCAGGACGAGCGCTCGTAATTCAGAGAGTCGTCACTTAGGTTTAAAGGTTCGACACCTAAGGAACCGAATTCGAAACGCTTTATACGTTGTTTTTTATTTGAAAAGTGAAAGCACCAGTCCGTCATAACCATATCTGGGTTCGTGAGCCAGGTTACAAGAGGGGAAGGGTTTTATGGCACTCCTCTCATCCAATCTGGAGATTGGTCTCTACTCAGGCATTTTGTGAAAATTATTGCGATTCTTCTCTTTATTAATCAATTTTTATCCAATTAGGGTGGGGGAACAGATTAATGGGGATTAAAACTGTAACAATTTGCAAGATGTGATTGAAATAGCATGGATGGATGAAATGATAAACAATAAATGGAATAAAACCGAACACAGTGAAGAAAGATAAAAAACAATGCATTTATTTGAAGTTTGACGCGAACAGAAGCCAGCTTGCATGCATGGATCTATGTGCATGTAAGCCAACCGGTGCACGCCATTCCCATATACACGCACGTGTGTTGATCTCTTCTCAACAGGTTTGATTTTATTCCCTTTTGGGCTCTAGAATGACCAATGCAACCTAGGGGGCAAACCAAGCAGTTTATATGTACAGACAACAAATATAAATTACAAACAGAATGAATTTAATTGAAATATAACCCTTAAACAGTGGAGGTATTAAAACAGAGACCAAAGGCCTAGCTACCCATGCAAAGCCAACCACTAACAGTAAATTAACCTGCGCGCGTAAATCAAAGACAAGCGCGCACTTGTTCTTATTGGACTTCCAGTAATTTGTGGTGCATGCTTGGGCTCTGAGACATGAATTAGAAACCACCCAAGGGTATTCCAAAGCATTATAAAAGCATATTGAGCTAGTTTTTAATAAACTTGCACATAAAACAGTAAATAAATTTTATCATGCATCAAAGTGATTTATAACATAATAAAAATGTAAAATGACCAAAACCCCTGTCCCCACGAGGATCAGCGTGCGCTAACCATGACAGGCTCGCACTAGAAGCTGACCAACGCGCTTAGGTGAGATGGTCACACGGTTCTTATAACCCTGCTAGCTTTTAGACCAGAACTTGTATTGATTACCAACCTTGGCCCTGCCAGCCCCCCTCAGGGATCAAAACAGAAATTAGTAAGGTTTTATACCTTTGCTTGAGTGTTTGAAAATTGATTTGAACTTTGATGTTTGATGGTTGAAAATGGAAGGAAATGATGTTTGAGTAGTAATGAGGAATGTGAAATTGGATGGAAAGCACTAGAGACTTGTGTTATTTTCAATCTCTTTAATTTTTGTAACTCTTTGAAATGGAAGACCAAAGGGGGTATATATTGGAGGATTGAGTGGGTGCAGAACATGGAAGAGCAACCAGCCAACAAGGCTGGTTGGCCTTACTTGGTGGAGAAAACTCCCCAAAAGGTGATGGGAGTGGGTGTGACGGGGTGTGCCCCAAACTTGCCAGAACACTATTCAGGCGACAAAATCCGAGCACTATGGGTGTAATAGACCCCTGATATCCCAAAATTCAGCTGGCAAAAAGGTGAAAGGGACAGGTATGGACCGACGTGCTCATTACCAAGACAAGCACGCTTGTGTGCCACCTACCACTGCCCTGGTCAATAGTCAAAGCTTTGACTGTTGACCGCCACCTGACAAGTTGACTGACGCGCGTGAAAGCAAGATCAACGCACGCTGGTCAAACTTAGGGCTAAGGTTTTGGCTTAGGGTTTTGGGGTTCAAAAGGGGTTATAAACACTCCAAGTTCAATCCTTTCCGTTCTCAAGTCTGTTTTTGATCCAATTCATCATCAGGGAAACAAGAAACCGAAAAACAAAGTAAATCAATTGGGAGATCCTGATTGGGGTGTCTACAGGTAGCTCTCTTTGTATGCAGGGGTTTTTTTTTTTGCCAATGTTAAAAAAAAAAAACCTGCCTATAAAGAACCCCATGTTCAATTCAATTCAATTCCAAACAAAACAACCCCGCATTCAATTCCTTTTCTATTTTTTATTTTTTTTAATTATCAGCACCACGTTCAATTCCTTCTTCTTTTTTCTTTTTCTTTTTCCACATGTCCTCATTTCTCCCTCTTTCTCTCTTCTTCCGCATGTCCAGATGTCCTCATTCTCCTCTCTTCTATTTAAACTCTTCTTATGCAACTGCTCTCACTTTTCCTGTTTTTAATCCTCACCATTTTCGTAACTTTACTGCCAGCTATGTGTTGGAAAAATGGAATTTAACCAAAGAGAATTTGGTAGGATCCATACTGCGCGAGGTGGGTCTAAGTGGGTCTTAGATACTTCTTGCTAAGGGGTTTAAACCAATGAAAGAATGAACAAATTCCATTAAGAGATGAATGAGAAATTGTCTCTCAAAATGGGTAAGTTGAGAAGGTGAAAAGTCACCTAGTCCCACATTAATATGAGAAGAAACCATAGATGGGCATATATAAGGGCAACAAATTTCCAAAGGGTTGACCCTTTGCAGGTATCCAAAATTTTAAAAAATGCCCTTTGGGGGTACCCAAATTTTTCGAAGGAGGGAGCACGTACGCTATGTGGGCGTTGGGCTTCAATCCATAAACCACATGCATGCGCCGCTGTCGCCCGCCCGAACTGTGACCGGGGCTGGGGCCCGCGGTTTGTCGGACTGGACTGGGCTTAGGCCCTTATCTTTTTAGAGCCTAAAAGATTATGGGTTTTGGATACGGGTCGAATCCATTCGGCATTTGGATCAATAGCTCTACGGGGCTGACTAGTCAAAGCTAGTTGATTACCATAATAATTACCCATGATTCTTTTTCAATTTTGGATTAGTGTCTATCAGTTTTTATTTCAGAAATTGAATATTGGGAATCAATTCTCCCCTTATTGATTGAGAGGCTCCTGCTCCTTCATTGCAACATTCATGATAGAGGCTCCTCCCTCAGTTATAAAAGGGGACCTATGCCTTTGGTTTCATCACACCAAAAATCCGGAGCTCTTCATCTGTTATATTGTTCTTCCTTCCAAGAGAGAGAGTATAGATACAAGTTCGTTCGGCGGGCAGTCTACGGCGGTGCTCCGGTGGTTGAGTGGTAATTGAGTCAACCATGGGAGACAAACATCGACACAACCTCCAGCACCGATGAGGAGACGAATTTGTCTTAAGGGCACCGTTGTACAAAATGGGTCTCGGTTTGCAAATTCATGTCCCTTTACAATTTACGTTCTGTATTCTGTAATTTGGTGTTCTTATAAATCCATAAATTTGTAATTTCAAAAATTAGTGAATTTCATTATTATTTTCTACACTATTTTCCTACACTATGAAGCCAAAAGGGGATGTTTACATATCAATTCATATGTAAATGTAAGTACACCAATCTATCTTTGTCATGTATCTTCACTTCCCCCACAGTCCCTCTCCTAATTAACAGAATTGTTTCGAATTTTTTGTTCTACAGATTTTAAAAGTAAGAGGCTATGCTCAAGAACTCCATTGAATTAGGAGATTGCTTATTTCACTATAACATTTGGTTTAAGTTTTCATCAACTGCTCAAAGGTTAAAATAATTGTATTCATATATGTTTGGTTTAAGTTCTCATCAACTACTCAAAGGTTAAAAAAATTGTATTCATGCACGTTTGGTTTAAGTTCTCATCAACTGCTCAAAGGTTAAAAAAATTGTATTCATGCACTTTTCTTGCCTCTTTCTTTAATATTTCTACATTCCCTTTCCTAATGGTGTTTCTAGTACTTTTTGGTCTTCAGATTTTGATTAAGAGTTTGTATTTACCAACGTTTCATTTCAGTGCTCATCCATTGTTCAAAGGTCAATTCTAATACAATTTTGTATCCACATATTTGTACGATATGTTTGCATAACATTGCTTGTGAATTCTCTTCCTCTACTTCTACCCATGAAATTGTGCGCAAATTTTTTTAATTAACAAAAATTGGGAAAGTGGGAAATGTTGTAATGCCCCGATTTTTGGAAACATTAATTAAATCATTTGTAGCTTATTTAATAATTCATAAAAACTAATTTAAGAAATAAAATTTATTAAACAGAGTTGAGTAGTGAAAATCTCAAATACTAAATTTAAAATTACTTAATTGTCTTACCACTCAACAAAATAAAACAAAGTTTGACAAATGTGATAACACTTTTGAAAATTCAAATAACGATACTTCAAAGTAACAGTGCTTATAAGAGTAAGGCATCCAAGGCTCACTAAACTCCCTTCCTCAGCTAGGAGGTCTTCACCCTAGTACTGATTGTCTTGCAGCGGATTCTATCCTTCGGTCTCTTGATTACCTGGCATAAAACGCCAGCCCAACGGCACTATAATGAGTTTTGAAACTCAGTAGATAATCTCAACGCTACTAACCCATTACCTTACAATGAGCAGATCAACAATATAACAATTCACATGAGGTACAAAATAACAACACATTGTCATTTTCTTTACTATTCATTGTCTTACATGAAATCAAAGGATCCTCTCCACAAGGTCTTTTCCTCCCACATCTACCAACTTTGACCGTCCCATGGAATAATTTTTCCTTTATTTGTTCTACACCAGGGTTCTAAGCGAATACTACTAAATTATGTACTCAGTCTAGATTCGCCTATAACCATAATAAAGGAATAGCTCGTCGTGACAGCTCAGCATTAAGGGTCGCACTATCTCATTGCCAAGGATCCTTTACCGTCTCCCAACTCTACAAACTGGGTACTTTAACATACCCCTAATCTACACACTGGGTATTGTACCGTATTTAAGGATCCTTTACCGTTTTCCAAAATCATGTACCGAAATTCTTTATCGTCCTTCACACACATACTGGGTACTGTACCGCATTTAGGATCCTTTACCGTATCCCAATCCTGTACCTAGAGTCCTTTGCCATCCTCCACACACTCTAAGTACTTTACCATACTCAGGGTCTTTACTGTTCCCAACTCAACTAACAGTACTTTACCATACTAGGGTCCTTTACCGGCATCCAACATCCTTAATCAATTTTACCATTTTATCCTTTGCTTAACCATGTCTATGCATTCACTACTCGAAACCATCCCATGAACTTAAATCCATTCTAGAACGTACAACATGATATAATCAACAATAACTCAAACACAATACATTTCAATGAGACAATAATATAACAATTGATAAGTGCAAATAATTAAACACAAAAGGGGTTTGGATTGGGCCGATGCCTTTTCGAATATTTAAGCTTTATTGAACAAGTATGTTAATCTTATTAATTCGGAGGTTTTTCGTTTGTAATCCTTAGGTTTTTTTTTATAAACTGATGAACATTTAGAAATCCCAATGCTACTGTAAACATTATTGTTTTTAGAATTTGACTTGTAGTTCATTACTCTTTTGCCGAACCTGTACTTACAAACTTCTAAGTTTTAGGTATAACATTACAAAATCTTGACCGTCGTTAAAGGGTAACTTCGTAGTTTTACTGAGTCTATTATTTGGACATGCAGTTTTCTTTTCTTTTTCTTTAACTTAATGTAATAAACTTCCTGTAGACATATTGTTATCAATTAAAAAAAAACTATAAGTTTTTCTGTTCCATTAACTCATCAGTTAAGTAGTAATAGTTTTATTAATCTTTATTTACTTGTTACTCAACTAATACAAGAGTTGAACTTCTTATGTTATAGTAGTTCTAGTTTCTAATGATTCTGAGTTTAGTCTTAATCCTTGATGTAGGTTCATTTATCAAGATTTTGGAATTATATCACCTGAAACATTCATCATAGTAATAATTTTTAATAACCTGTTTCTTAAGTCAGCGATCAATTTAGTAAAATGGAAGATCGAATATTCCATTAATTACAAATTCTAGGGCCGAAACATAAAGAATCATAAGACGAAGGGTTAAAGAGTAATAAAAATATTAAAAAAAAACTTTAGAAGCAACCCGTGCATGTACTACTGCATTTCGTCCCTTTTTCAAAACAGAGCATACGAGCATTTCTAAAATTTTGATGCGTGGCTACTATTTTCTCCATTATAACTTGCCAAAATCGACATATAAAAACTAAATATACTTAGAAGGAAGTAGGGGAGCAATTATCCTACCTCGAATCGGGCCGAGAAGCAAAGATGCAATTTTTTTTTATAGATTTTCAGCTAAACAGAGAAGACGACAGCAAAGAGGGACCTCGGTGTGGAGGCTTCGGTTATTACCTCGGTAAATAGACTTCCGATAACCGGGGTCTTATGGTTGAAACGATCTTTAGTCCTACACAGGCAAGTCCCTGAAGATACACTTACTTTCACCAACTCGGTATAGATCCTCCTGTTATCACTTCGGTTAATGACTGAGATATGCGTTCCGTTGAGATCTCTTGAAAGAATGTAACCTAGCAGGAGGGGACCAAGGGCGCCACGTGGCAGATAGGACCACCATGGCCATGTGCTTCGTAACCGCCTTATCCAGTGCATCACCTATGACGTCACCGAGGGCGGTTACCTAAGCGTGACTCCACGCGCTTCCTTGGAGGCCAAGTAAACATAGGTCTATAAATACGAAAGGGATTCTAACCTAAAGAGGTACGCCATTCTACCCTAACCCTAGACCTAAAACTCTCCTTACATCTAACTTGATCGTCGGAGGGTCACTGGGCTTCCAAGCCCTAGTGACTGGTTGCAGGTTCCCAGGCGGGCGAGCGGAGCAACGGAAGAGGAGTATTGAGCCAGGCGAAGGTCCCTCCAAATCTGAACCCCGACAATTGGCGACTCTGCTGGGGATCTAGCCATCAATCCAACATCCTCACTTTTCCTTCTGCTCCATTCGACGATTCCTGGTTCAAATATGGTCGAAATCGATGACGCTCACCACGGAGGAACCACCCACGGGCTCGGTTCCCTCGTGGATCACAGCCCGGCCTCCGGCGGAGCAGCCGCCCTGGGAAAAACCACGTATCAATAGGAATCGGCGCCGGAGGACTAGAAGCAGGCCCATCTTCCGAGCTCCATTCCTACGTCCGCCATCTCGAGCGAAAGATCGATGACCTCACAACGGCCATGGAGCGCGACCGTCACGTGAAGGATGAATTGGCAGAGATTAAACATCTCCTCCAAATCTCTCCATCTCATTCCTCCGGAAGCCGCGGCGGAAGAAAGGACCGTCGCACATCACCTCGCAGTCATGAAGTCGGCCGACTGCTAGAGCATAGGGCTCGCCCTTCCGCCAAAGATCGTCCCGAGTCACCCAGAGCAGCGGACACTCGAGCCCCAAGAGACGCATCGCACAGAGACCGTTCCCGCTCCCCCGTGCAACTTCGAAGGAGACCATCGGCCTTCGAAAGGCTCGGTGCTGGGAGCGTCTCTGCCTCCTCCACTCACTCGGTCCAGGTGGGCAAGGCAGGCCGGGAATCTACCCCTAGCCTCACAAGGGCCCAGGGGAGATGACGGCCTTGTAGAGATCCAGACCAAGGGATACCGCGAGCGCCTAAAGGGCCCCGGAGCCAGAAGCCCCATCATCACAAACCCCGCCGGGGCACACAGCAGGAGCCCAATCACCGAGCGCCTCGAGCCCTCTGCTCGGGATAGCTACCGCCACCACCGCCAGGACCGCTTTCCCAGGAAATCGGTTAGTACTGCCCCTGATAAAAAGGAATATGAACGATTGGACAAACTTGTCCCAAGAAGCGTACAGCGACTGAGCGTCCAGACGGTCCCGACCGTTCGATCCGACCTCATCGCGACGCACGACTTGCACGACTCACGACCTCTCCCTTTACGAGAGAGATCGACTCGGTTACCCCACCCAAAGGATTCACCCAACCCAAGTTTGCCAAGTACGACGGCAAGACCGAGGCGTACACCCACTTGGTTCAATATAAACTCGTCATGTCTTGTTTCTTCGGAATGAACCCTCGGACGACGCCTTCTTATGCAAAGTGTTTCCTGCGAGTCTCGGTAACCTAGGTCTCACCTGGTTCAATCAACTCCCGGCTCGGTCAATCTCCTCATTTGATTCTCTCTGCGATGCCTTCATGGCTCGATTTGTAACAAGCAACAAACATGAGAAGGAGATCGATTCCCTCTAGCCCTCCGCAAGAGAAACGATGAAACGCTTCGGCAGTACGCCGGTCGTTACTGGGAGCTGTTCAATGAAATAGAGGGCTGCGACGGCGTCATCTCTGCCCGAGGATTCAAGCTCGGTCTTACCTCCCAAGATGAGCAAGTCTATGACGACCTCGCTCGCCATAAGCCAAACTCAATGAAGGACCTTATGACTCGTATCGAAGGTTGGTGCCAGCTCATTGAATCGAAGGCAGAGAGAGGTATCGGGAAGCCGACAAGTTCAAAAGCAACAAACGCCTCGGCCTCCACACCGGTTCCCCCCCTGTCTCAGCTCCAAAGAAGCAGGTTAATACCATCAAGCAGTCACCGAGAAGAGGACCGAAGCCCAGCGATTTCAACGCTGAAAAAACCGTCTTCACCATACCAATCTACCGAATCATTGACCAAGTGAAGGATCAGCCCTTTTTCTCCTTCCCAAATCAAAAGATGGGAACCGAAAACGGCAAAATCAAGAATCCCATTGTGCGATGCAGCTACCACAGCGAACAAGGTCATTTCACCACAGCATGCAAGCCCTTCAAGGCATACTTGGAGCAGCTTGTTGCTTGGCCACCTCGGCAATTCATCGATCAGAAAAACAGCGCTCGGGCACAAAGGACCGAAGCAAATACCGAGGAAGAAGTTCGGACAATCCATGTCATACACGGTCCCTAAACCCCGAAGCCGCCCGCATCATCCGAGCTGACCTAAACGAAGCTTCCTCCTCCAAGCAGGTCATGTTGGTCGGTCCCGAACCAAAGCGCCCCAGAACCGATGACGGTTCCAAATGGACGATAACGTTTACCGAGAAGGATCTCGACCGCATCCAGCTCCCCCACAACGACGCCCTCGTGGTCACGCTACGCATCGGAACTTTCAATGTCCGACGCGTCCTCGTAGACCAGGGCAGCTCGGCTGAAGTAATGTACTACTCTCTGTTCAAGGAGCTGAAGATACCCGACACCGACCTCCATCCCTCCGAAGTTCCTCTTATCGGCTTCAACGGAGCTCCTGTCTGGCCCATCGGTACGATCACTCTTCCTGTTCGTGCCGGTTCGGTAACTCTGGAAATGGAATTTGTAGTAGTTGACGTCCCTAGCCCATACAACGCCATTGTCAGACGCACCTGGTTGCATAGGCTCAAGGCAATTGCCTCCACCTATCACCAAGTGGTCCGCTTCATTGGCATTCATGGGCAACAGGAAGACTTGTACGGAGACCAAAAAGTGGCCAAGAAATGCTACATCAACGACCGTCCGAAGTAACAAACAGACCTCTCGGATTAACCTCATTGAAGTCCCCGAGGTCCCAATCTTGGAAGATGTCGGTAGACCCCCCGACGACAAAACTATAGAGGACGTGGCCACCATCCCAATAACCGAAGACGGTTCCCGTTTTTTCCTTGTCAGTTCCTCACTTAGTGACACTGAGCGGAATGAAACGGTAGCTTTTCTCAACCATAACATCGAAGTATTCGCTTGGACCCCATACGAGATGCCTGGAATCGACCCCTCCTTCATTTGCCACGAGCTCAACATCGACCGAGCCAAACGCCCGGTCTTGCAGAAGGCACGACGGTCCTCCCCTCATCATTCCGAAGCAGTTATTGAAGAAGTAAACCGACTCCTGAACGCAGGGGCAATCAGAGAAGTTCAGTACCCTAAGTGGTTGGCCAACACCGTCGTAGTCAAGAAAAAGAACGGTAAATGGCGAGTCTGCGTTGATTACTCAAACCTCAACGACGCCTGCCCAAAGGATTTCTTTCCACTCCCCCGTATCGACCAGCTCGTCGACGCCACCTCCGGTCACGAGCGTCTTAGCTTCTTGGATGCTTACCGGGGCTACCACCAGATTGCCATGAGTGAAGGCGATGTTGAGAACACGGCTTTCATTACCCCCCATGGCATCTTCGGGTACCTGGTTATGCCCTTCGGCTAAAGAACGCCGGGGCCACTTTTCAGAGAATGATTACCAAGATGTTCGAAGCACTACTAGGCGACACTATGCTGGCCTACATCGACGACATGGTGGTTAAAAGTTTGCGCGCCGGTGATCATCTTACCCACTTCGCCGAAGTCTTTGAGATACTCAAGAAACACAAGCTCCGCCTCAATGCCGAGAAGTGCGTCTTCGGTGTTAGCTCCGGCAAATTCCTTGGCCACCTCGTCTCCCAACGCGGTATTGAGGCCGACCCTTCCCAGATCCTTGCTATTACTCAGCTCTCGGCCCCCCACAACAAGAAAGATGTTCAGCGTTTGACCGGCATGGCCGCAGCCTTAAACCGATTTATAAGCCGCTCCTCGGATAAATGCCAGCCATTTTTCACACTTTAAAGGCAGCCGACGGAGCTTCAACTGGACAGAAGACTGCGACCGAGCCCTACAACAACTCAAGGAGTACATTTCCAAAGCTCCCCTCCTCGTCACTCCTCGGGACCAAGAGGACCTGTTCCTCTACCTTGCTGTCTCTCAGCACGCCGTCAGCTCGGTCCTCGTTCGACAGGAGAATCGGGATCATCAACCAATCTACTATTCCAACAAGACAATGACTCCAGCCGAGACGCGTTACCTACCATTAGAAAAGCTCGTCCTTGCCCTCTCAGCATCCAGGAAGCTTGCTCCCTACTTCCAGTCTCACCGTATCATCGTCCTTACTGAATTCCCCTCAAGTCTCTCCTGCGGAAGGCCGACCTTTCTAACCGAATCTCACAGTGGGCCGTTGAGCTTGCAAATTTTGAAATCCACTTTCAGCCTCGGACAGCTATCAAAGCTCAGGTGCTTGCCGACTTCATCGCCGAGCTCACACCGACCAACACAACCTTCGGTTCCCACCCCAAGCACCGAGGCATTACTTCAGGCCAACCCTAGCACAGCATGGCAGCTCTTCCATGGAGATGTTTGGAAAATGTACGTCGATGGCGCTTCCAACAGCCGAGGCGCCGGTGCTGGCATCGTCCTCCTCTCACCCTCCGGTGTTCTGCACGAAAGCTCAATCTCTATTAACTTCCCAGCCTCCAACAACGAGGCCGAATATGAAGCATTAATCTCCGGACTCAAAACTGCCGAAGCCATTGGCATCGAAGAACTCGTGGTTTACAGTGATTCCCAATTGGTTCAACCAGCTCTCCGAAGAATATGAAGCTCGGGACGATCGCATGCGTACCTACCTCAGCGCCGCAGTCCAGCTCATTCAACGCTTCAAAGCAATCAGAGTCGAGCACATCTCCCGGGAACAGAACGCCCACGCCGACGCCCTTGCAGGACTCGCTTCGGCATGCTCATCCTCGGAACACCGTTCTATTTCCTTTGATTCCATTGACAAGCCCAGCTTCGAGCTTGAAGAATAAACAAGGAGATACTCAACATAGAGCTCGGCCCAAGCTGGATGGACGAAATTGTCCTTTACCTAAGAGATGACTCCTCCCAGCTGACAAAAAGGAAGCTCACCGACTCCGAAACAAAGCCGCTCTCTTCTGGCTCAACCCAACGGCAAGCTTTACCGAAGATCATTTACCGGACCATACTTATTGGTTGCACACCCCCATCAAGTCCCGGGGATCATTGAAGAGCTTCATGCTGGCGACAGCGGCTGCCACTCCGGTGGACGGTCCTGGCCCACCGAGCCCTCACTCAGGGGTATTGGTGGCCAACAATGAAGAAGGATTCAGAAGAGTTTGTCAAGCGTTGCAAAAGTGTCAGATGTTCGCTCCCATTATCCATCAACCGGCCCGGGACCTCAGCCCCCTCACCAGCCCCTGGCCCTTTTCCCAATGGGGCATGGATATCGTTGGAAAGCTCCCAGTCGCTCCGGTGGATTCAAATTCCTCCTAACCGCAACTGATTATTTCTCGAAATGGGTCGAAGCCGAGCCCCTTGTCACCATCGAAGAAACAGACGTCATCCGCTTTGTATGGCGAAACATCATCTCTCGTTTCGGTGTACCGTTCGCCATAATTACAGACAATGGTAGGCAGTTTACAGGACAGAAGTACCGAGCCTTGCTTGACGAATATGGTATTAAGTGGGACACTTCCACCCCGGCTTACCCCCAAGGTAATGGTCAGGCCGAGGCTGCAAACAAGCTATTTCATCTGGACTCAAGCGACGACTTGAGTCACGACGGGGAAAATGGGCCGAAGAGCTACCTAGGGTCCTCTGGGGCTACCGTACTACTCATCGGCGCTCCACTGGTCGCACGCCCTTTTCTTTAGCATTTGGCATGGAAGCGGTCATCCCTCTCCAAGTCGGACTCCCAACAATGCGCACTGAAAATTTCAAGAGTCGGTCAATATAGCAGCATTGCCTCGGACCTTGATCTAGCCGAAGAAGAGCGGGAAAATGCAAGAATCAAGCTCGCTTCCTACCAACAGGAGGTCGCAAAGGGTTACAACCGGCGTCCGCCTCAGGTCATTTAAGCCCGACGACCTTGTCTGGAAAAAGGTGGTGGAGAAATCCAAGAAGAGAAAGCTCATGCCCAATTGGGAGGGCCCCTACCGAGTCCTCAAACACCTCGGATCAGGAAACTACAAGTTGAAAAAGTTGGATGGTTCCCCCATTGCCAAAACATGGAATGCTAATAACTTGAAGAAGTTTTACGGATAAAGCTCGGTTACCGAAGCCCTTTCAGTCTTTCCTATGTTACGTTTTCTTTTAACAAGTATGGGAGGCAATTTGCTTATGTATTAGCAGCACTTCAAGTATTGAATGAAAATTCCTTTCTATTGGCACTATTCCTAAAAATTTGAATTTGGTTTTTACATTACTGACTCGGTCCGTTCTTGTCCGGACCGTTTTATACCGACTTCAGGGATATTGCTCTACCATAGGTGTTACCCTCGGGCATAATTCCCACCAAGTCATCCTGGCCTCTTCGGTCATCTGGATTTCTGACCACTCGCTTTAAGGATACTCGGCTTTTCCCCCGAGCCCCTTAAACCGACCCGCCAGAAGATTCCCACTGCTCGGACTCGCTGTGTTACGAACCTATGGCGCAAGCCATACCCCCTCGTACTCCCGGCCTACGTCCCCTAGCAGTAGCACGATCTCGCGTTCGCTCGCTAGGTCCATCCGTTGAACGGGCGTTCAAGCCCACAATTTATTAAACAACTGCTCCTGATTCGGTCCCTACCGACCCTACTTAAAGCAGGGGCTCCGGATCCGAGCACCCTTCTTGACTAAACATCTGCTTTTATGATTGACAACTATCTTCGGTTAATGCTTCGGTCACACTTGTTTCTACAAACTACAAGTTTCACCAAAACAGGGGCATCATAACCCAAGGAGCAAACCAATCATAACAAGCATGATAAAGATGAATCTCAAGAAAAGAAAAGCATTCATTCACAGAAGAACTATGGGTTTGAACAAAAGTTACTCCTTCAATATCAAATATTTACAGAACTCTGGAACAGCGAACTCCTAAATGTCTGGAGCTGTCCAGCCAAAAGTCAGAATTCAAAGACTAAAGACAAAAAAAGAGAAAAACTATCCTAAGAGTGAGCTAGGTGGTCGAGCTGGTCCTCGGGCGCAGGGACATTCGGATCAGCTTGGTTCCCAGGGCCTTGGTCCTCGGACGCCGGCTCCACCACCTCCTCTTCCTCTTTTGGAAGGACAAGCTCCTCGGGAGGCGCCTCGGGGAGGGTTCGAAGGTCGGAGTCTTCTGGGAGGTCGAGCTTCTTCAACAAGGCTTCATGGCCGTACCGAAGGCCATCCAAGAAACGGTCTCGGTGCAGCTCGGCCTCGATCTCCCGAACCTGCTTTTTGTATTCTACTCCGGCGGCATCCCAGCCTTCATCGTAGCCCCTCTTCCTTGCGAAGTCAACCTCTGTGGCCCGGGTAACTCGCAACGTGTTGGCATCCTCCTCGGCCTTGGCGGCTCTGGCTTCTGCCTCCACTCTTTCCCTGTCGCACCTTTGAAAATCCGCCAGGTAAAGATCGCAAGTCTCCCGAGCCAGCTTGAGGTCTTCCTCCTTCTGAGCCAGCTCCCGAGTAAGCTTGTCGTTCCTCTCCTCCTGCTCCCTGCATCGGTCATTGATAGCCAATGCCCGAGCTCCAGCCTGCAAACAAAAAATATGAGATTCAACTAAGTGCAAACCTCTAAGATTGAAGAAAATGGAACGCAAACGATCAACTTACAGTGAAGAGGGCCTGAGCTATCTCGGCCGTAATGTCCTCGGTCAAGCCGGTGACAGCCCGGGCGTCCCTAGGAAGAATACTTCCTTGGAGCATCCCGAAGGCCACACCGAGGTTCTTGACGCTATCAGCGTGGTGGATCGGCCGGCCAGCAAAGTGCTTGAACTCGGGAGCCCAGGGGAGTTCCCTTGGATTGACCCAAGTTCCTTCTTCCGCCCCACCGGTTCCCCCCCGGGGCTCCCCCTGCTCCTCTTCAATCAGGATCGTCTCCTGATCTCCGGCTCCCTCCTCCCGCCGGGGCCTCTTCTCCGGGGGCTCCTGTGGTGAGACAGGGGGCGCCCTTGAAGTCCCGGCACCAGGAGTACCGGGGACTATCCCCCTGCCTCGGCCAGCAGGCCTTCGGCGTCTGAGGTTCAGCACTTCTCGGGTACCGGGGCCCGCCTTTTCTGCGCTCAGTCCGATCCTCTCCGGCGTTTCCCGATTGATTTCCTCTCGAATAACTCCCCGAGGCGCCGACGTACTCCCTTCGACTTCGTCCTCTCCTATCCTTCCCCCTCTCCCAGCTCCTCTCCCGGCTCTTCCCCCTCGGCCTCGTCCTCGGCCGGCCCGTGGGACCCCCTGTTGCCTTGGTTTCTTCTTTAAAAAGCTGGTATAAGTCGGGACGTACCCGAGCAGCTCGGGAGCGTACCGACTAGTGATTGGGATAGCGTAGGCCGCTGAAATTCTGGCCCGGTCAGCTCTTTCCCGGAGTTGTTGGACGATTCCCTCGGCTGCAAGGCAAAAGTCAAAACAAAGGATCAATACAAAATACGCAGAGCATAGCAAAAAGCATAAGTATTTACAGAAAAGAGATTTCTACCGACCAGGAGCCCCGGCCCCGTATTGCACCCTCGTGGTGGTATCAGCGTTCTCCCCGGGTCCGAACATAAAGTTGCCGGTCACCGAGACATAAATGTTCGCCCACTCTTCGGAGTCCGGGAGTCGGTCGACGAGGAATGTGTCGTACCCCGTCCTGCAGGAGAGATAATACCGACTGCTCTCCCGGTTGACTCCCAAGAGGTATACCCCGAAGAGCTCCTCAACGCCGAAGGTCAGGTTGAATTGCCTCCTCAGCTCAATTATGCTTGTAATAATACGGTACGAGTTCACCGTAAGCTGGGAGGTAGTAAGAGAGAGGGTTCGGAGAACTCGTCGGATAAACTGGTGAAGGGGGAATCTGATCCCTCCCTCGGTGATCGCCATCAAGGGAAAAATCAATTCCCCTGGTCGGTGAGGAAGGGTCTTGGGGTTGTTGTCTTGAAGAAGCCGGATCTCGACGTCCGGAGGGATGCTATAAACCCTTCTGAATTCGGCTAGGGCAGCCGGCGTCCCATTGGAATATTGACTCAAGTAAGGACATGGCCTCATTGGCCTCCTTCTTCCCCGAACCTCCTCGGGGGCATCGGCGAATGGGCCCGGTCCTTGGTCTGAGGTACTAGGGATTTCCATTTCCCAGGGGGCAAAGGCTGTAACTGGGCGTGAGGGTCTGGAAGGGTCCGAAGGCTCGATGATGTCTAAAGGAAGTCGGTAAACGGCTTGGGCGCGACACTCCGCAAAGATCTCTTCAAGCTCGGCAGAAGTGTTGCTACTGGTACTGTCCGAAGAGACTTCAATGACCATTCGCCCCTACCTAGCAAAAGATGTGCAAAAACCCGTTAGCTATGTGCCCAGGGAAAAGCAGCACGACCTAGTAATAAAGGGGCGGAACGGTCATCACTCTTCGGTATATTTCAGGGAATCTCTCCCCGGGGGAGGTCTCCGAGGCCAATGATTGTTTCTATGGTCTCAAGTTGAAGATTGGCCTCGGGAAGAATATAGGCCTCGGGTCGAATTTGGGCCTCGGTAAAACTATGAACAACACAAAAAAACGCCCAGCGCCGCCGCAGGACGAACAACGACGAGCGGCGGAACGGTTATAACGAATGAAAAATGTGGATTACATCGAAGAAAACTGGAGGAAAAGCAATTTAAATATCAAGAAGGACGATCGAAGATCATCATACCTGAGTTTCGGAGCAAGATCCGCACCCAAAACGCTCGAAAATCTCGATTGGAAGCTGGGATTGAACGGCGGCGGCGGTTCGACTTCAGAAGTAGGGAGAAGATGGCCGTCTGTCCTCTGACCCGTCTATTTATAATGGAGGAGATGGGGGTCTGCGCGGGAAACGAAGCGTCGTGTACCGAGCCGCCGGATCTTTGCCACGTGTAGCCATCGGACGGTCAGAGTTAAGGGGTCTGCACCGAGGACAGGCGCCGAAAATACAAACCAATGGCATAGTGATGCGTGTCACCGGGGCGACGTTCCATACTAATCAACTGACAGGGCATGTGCCGAGACAGCTTTTCCATCCTGAGGTCTCGGCGATCTCTGACACGTGGCTCTCCTTACCGGCGAAGCATGAGTAGAATTTACCGAGGAAAGCGCACTCACCAAGGTCTGATATTTCCTAGATATGATCAAGACCCTGAAGCAGGGATGCAAAGCTCCAGGGGCTTGAGGGGCTATTGTGGAGGCTTCGGTTATTACCTCGGTAAATAGACTTCCGATAATCGAGGTCTTATGGTTGAAACGATCTTTAGTCCTACACAGGCAAGTCCCTGAAGATACACTTACTTTCACCAACTCGGTATAGATCCTCCTGTTATCACTTCGGTTAATGACCGAGATATGCGTTCCGTTGAGTTCTCTTGAAAGAATGTAACCTAGCAGGAGGGGACCAAGGGCGCCACGTGGCAGATAGGACCACCATGGCCATGTGCTTCATAACCGCCTTATCCAGTGCATCACCTATGACGTCACCGAGGGCGGTTACCTAAGCGTGACTCCCACGCGCTTCCTTGGTGGCCAAGTAAACATAGGTCTATAAATATGAAGGGATTCTGACCTAAAGAGGTACGCCATTCTACCCTAACCCTAGACCTAAACCTCTCTCCCTACATCTAACTTGATCGTCGGAGGGTCACTGGGCCGTCCAAGCCCTAGTGACTGGTTGCAGGTTACCAGGCGGGCGAGCAGAGCAACAGAAGAGGAGTATCGAGCCAGGCGAAAGTCCCTCCAAATCTGAACCCCGACACTCGGGATGGCGGATTCGGGACTATTTTTCCTAACAGTATTGTAGCTATTTTTCTGGATCGAAGTGGGCTTTTTTAAAGTTGAAACGGGGCTACATTCGGGTTGTTTCGAAGCCGAAATAGGGCTGGTTCATTGGACAGTTTGTAAAAGAGTTCTTTTTGGGCTGTTTTCGGATTGAAACGGGATCATTTCGGAACTCTTTCCACGGCTATTATGAGACTGAAATGGAGTTGGAAATGTCGGTGTAATGAGGTCCCGAAAAAGGAAAATGAGGTGGTTAGTTTTCCTTCCTCTTCTCTTCTTCTCTTGCTTCTTTCTTCTTTCTTCTTTCTTCTTTCTTTTCTTTTTCAGATTTCTTTCCCTTTCTTGGCAAAATGAAGGAGAAGAAAAGGGGAGGAAGTTAAAGTGCTCTCTCTCTCTCTCAGCCGAAACAAATGGGAATAGAAAAGATGGGTTTATACAGGAGAGTGGGTGAGAGGAGAAGTATGGGGTGTAAGTTTGGAGGATAAGTACGGAGGTGATGGAGTGTGGAAAGGAAGTGGAGAGGTTACAATCTGCCATGGGGTGAGGGGGACCCTATTTCTCGACTGAAATTGTAGAGATAGGAGTTCGGGTTTTGTTTAGATAAAGTTTCGCTAGGATTTTTAGGGTGTAGTTAGAGAAAAGATAAAGGATGGGTATACGTGTATGTATATCAAAAGAATAATATATCATATACATTTAAATGATTAGTATCAATTACACACCTAATTATGTATTTTACCTAATTAATATAACAAATTATTAAATTAGTATTTAACATTTCAAATTTGTATTAAAAAAATAAGGCAAAAATCCGGGTCGTTACAAATGTGGCTAGGAGGTAGAGTAAAATGAGGGATTCTGACTCGCTAGCCCCGTTTTGTCAATCCCTACCCGTCCAGGTCCAAGCCCAGCTTGCGTCAACCTATACTCGTCCAGGCTTGTTTTAAGTGATCTGCCGAAAATAACCCCCGTTCATTTTCTCCAATAGTTCATCGCTCATCTTTTCTTCGCCCAGCTCTTGTACATCGCCACCCCGTTTCCCTCTCCCTCTCGTGTTCGTGTCTGTTAGCAACCGCTTTAGCGCTGCCCACCGCAACTCGTCCTCATCGTGGCCGCTCTCCTCCACGTTCACACCTCAGCTTCTCCACGTTCATGTGCCTCAGCCACCGCCCAGAGGATCTGGCGTTCTCAATCCATTCTCAATCCAAGTCCATGGCTGTGCTCCAAGTCCCAAGTCCACCAAGATCTCAAGCGAAGTCCACTAGGAGACAACCAATTAAACACAATCGATTTGGTTAATTTCTAGTATTAATTGAGTTTCTGATATTTTGTATTGGTTCATTGTGATGATTGATCGGGTTGGGGTCGACTGATTAGGTGTTTGTTTGTTTGTTTTATCCAGATTAAATGGTTGTTTGTAAATTATTGCTTTTTTCTGGAGTTGTTAAAGCTATGATATAGTTTTGGGGTGTGAATCGTGTAATTTTGAGGTGTGAATTGTGCACATGGGGTATGAATTAACAAAATTCACACGCCCTAAAAACCGAATTCAAAGCCCTTATTAGACACAATTCAAACCCTCAAAATAGAATTCACACCCCAATTCACCCCTATTTGATAGAATTTACATGCCTTATTTGACTGCATTACAAAATTCACATGCCCTATATGCCCTATTTAACAGAATTCACACCCTGTAAAGTAGAATTCACATGCACTATTTGATAGATTTCACACCCCTTCAAAGCAGAATTCAAAACCCTGATTGGACACAATTCACACCCCCAAAGAATAGCATTCACCCCTCTATTTGACAGAAATCACACTCCTAAAAACAGAATTCACCCCCCTAAAAACAGAATCCTATCTTATCTCATACTGATAGTATTTACATGTGCTATTTGACAGAATTCACACCCCTAAAAATAAAATTCACATGCTTTATATGACAGAATTCACATGCTCTATTTGACAGAATTCACACCCCTAAAAACATAACTCAAAACCCTTGTTGGACACAATTCACACCCCCTAAAAATATAATTCACCCCCTCCCTCCCATTTGATAGAATTCACACCCCCTAAAAACAGAATTCACCCCTATTTAATAGTATTCATATGCTCTATTTGACAGAATTCACACCCTTAGAATTCACCTCATATGAGATCCTTCACGACTTCGAACTTGAGATCCATGAGGACTTCCAACTTCCAAACCGACCATGAGATCCACAACTAGGACTTCTAACATAAGATACAACACCATCATCAAGAGAACTGATTGAGCAACTGTAATGATTTGAATCACTCGATGATTATAATTTGCTCACCATTGCTTATGATTGTAAAATGTTCTATTGGATCACTGTTTCAAATGCTGTTGATCAAGTCCTCTCCCTATAATCCTTGCCGTCGTCTTAAATGGAGTGATGGAGTACTTGCCGGGCGTCAGCAAGTGATGGAGCAAAAGAAAAACATTGAAACGAGGGTAGAATTGTAAAATCACCTTTAAAAAGGGGTTGGACAAGATACTGCCACAAAACAGGATCAGCAAGAAACGACAACAAAAAAATAGGACAGGCCAATAATTTCTCGTAAAACAAGGGGTTGGCCGGAGAGAGAAAGGTGTCCCAGATTCAAAACCACACACCCCATAAAACCCACGTTTGTCCCAAATTCAAACCCAAACAATTGATGGTGCAAAAATCCTATTTTTGTTAGTACATTCATCTCCTGCAGAAAACTACTCTCTCCATTCCAAGTGTTCACGTTTCTATATTGGGATGTCCCAAAATAAATGTCTACTTTCTAAAAATAACCATCAAAACATGCCAAACTTTCACTTTTACCCCTAAAAAGTAACATTTTCTTCCTAATTGATGTGACAGTTTTTGATATTTATATCATTTTCAAATTAACAAAATCTTTCAATTTATAATATTTTGCATGATTTTGAAACTTTGTATAATGAAACCAATTGAGATCTATCTAATAAGATTCATATTTCATATATTTTTGAGATTCATAATAAAAGATATAAGCAATTTTAAATACATATAATTAACTTCCCAATTTTTAAGGTTTGTAACGACTCAGATTTTTGACCCAATTTTTTTTTCTAAATATAATATTATTAGAATTATTTTCCTTAATGCAATATATACATGTATTCCTTTTAAAAAAAAATTCTACACACATATGCGTGCATGCACACTCCTTCTCCTCCTTCACCTCAAACTCCTTCCGTCTCTCTGTCTCCTACTTAGTCTCTACTTCCTCCCTAACCCTAAATCAAGCCAAATTCATCCATTCCAAATCCCATGAACCCAACCCCATTAAATTCACTCTTATCCTCTTCTATCAAAATTCTCCTATAAATATCCCACCCCATTGACCCACGAAAATACAACGATATTTTCCACACTCCACCGACTAGAAAAGAAGAGAAAAACAGAAGAAACCCAAGCTCCAATCAATGGAGTTTTAGAGAGAGAAAGAAAGAGAGAGAAAAGTGGGTTTTATAGCTACGCCCAACCGAAACTCAATTCAACCATCCCGATCACCTCCTACAACCCAGAGCATCCCCAAACAAGCCTTAATCCGATCCCAAAGTCTCTTGATCAAAGAACCCGAATTCATCTTCTCCAAAATTCAAGATCCGTTTTAAAACCAATTCGATCCGATTCAAAATATTATAATCTATTCCAACCCCTTCTCCAAGTATATTAGGTGTTTATATGCTTAACCCTTTGTCCTGAACGAAAAAAAATATAGTTCACCGCGCGTTTTCTGCCGTATTCATCAATTTGATATTATTTATGAGCCCGATACTTTATTGTAATTATTTACAAAGAAGATGACTCTTATGATATTTATTTTACAATCCTTTTCATATTAATATTACGAAAAGTTGATTTTAAATATTTCGAAACAACTTTGCGACCTTCCGAGCATCAATTTTGACACCCGGACTATTTTTTTTAGATTTAACACATCTCAAATATTATAACTTGTTAAGATCATATTTTTTTTTATTTAATTACCTATTTATTAAATTAGTTATTAGTTATCTATCAAAGTTTACAAATGAAAAATCTTTGCGACATTCTAAACAACGTTTTAACACCCAAACTAATTTTTTCTGGACTCATTGCGTCCCAAAGATGATATCTTGTTAAATTAAACATTTTTTTATTTAATTTACTATTTATTGTTATTTCTATAGTGTTTCCAATCAAAATTATTTTACGACCTTATAAACCATATTATTAATGCTCGAGTAATTTTATTTAGACTCCTTACACTCCAAAGATGAAACTTTGTTAACCTCAACATATTTTAAATTTGTAAATTATTTATTATCTATTTACTTCACTTTTGGCCACTTTATTTAACGTCTTCATTTAAATTAATTCCGGGAACCTCCGAACTAAACTTTTGACACTTGAGCATATTGCATAGGACCGTTAGGACTCTTACTAAGGTCAAGATAATTTTTATAATATTTTTACCTAATTAATGTATTTAAATAGTTCTTAATCCATCTAATTTCTTAGAAATAATTAATAAGAGCCTAAAATAAATATTTTAAAAAATTTTCTTTTCAGTTCTTACTTCATTAATGACATCTTAACCATGCAAGACTAAGGGCAATGGCCCATTCATAAGAGGTTGTGTGATTGCATTGCTTGTTATTTGTTTTAATTATTATTCGTTTTAATTGTATGTTGCACCGATACTTGATTTGAATGCTAGATTGGACCCTAGAGACATGGGGTGGTATGCGAAATAGAATTTACCTTGATGATACTAGGTAAGGGATGAATGGGAAAGTCTTATTTTTAGATTGCCTGCAGACGTGATGTTGAGAAGTGATGAGTTGGATGTAGTAATTTGAAACTGGCAAAGAAAGCCCAGTGATGAAGTGATGAATTTGATTTGGAACTGGCAAAGTAAGCCCAGTGATGAAGAGATGAATTTGATTTGGAACTGGCAAAGTAGGTCCAGTGATGATTTAAAACCTGGCGGTGGTCCAGTGATATTTACTGATGATAAAATCCGGTGGTGGTCCAGCGATGTTTGTGATGATAAAACCTGGAGGTGGTCCAGTGATATTTTCTGATGATAAAACTTGACGGTGGTCCAACGATGTTTGTGATGATAAAATTTAGCAGTGGTCCAGTGATATTTTCTGACGTTTGTGATGATAAAATTTGGCAGTGGTCCAGTGATATTTTCTGATGATAAAACCTGGCGGTGGTCCAGCGATGTTTGTGATGATAAAACTTGGCGGTGGTCCAGTGATATTTTCTGATGATAAAACTTGGCAGTGGTCCAGCGATATTGTGATGATAAAACCTGGCGGGTGATCCAGTGATGTTTTGTGACGATAAAACCTGACGGTTTGTCCAGTGATATTTTGGGATGATAGAACTGATGGAAGTCCGGTGGTGATTTTGATGTGGTGGTTAAGGTAGGCAAACCCTAGTTATGATCAGGACATGACTAGTTTTCTCTTGTTGTTAGGCTATTGGACAATGACGAATAGATTTACGTGTGCTACTTCCGTTTTACTTTTCGGCATTGATAATATATTGTTACCTGCTTGCTGTAATGTAAGGAGGGTAGTTGGGTTGGATTATTCTACTGGGTGATTTATCACTCACGGATACGTCTGTATCATGGCAAATCGTTTGCTTCGGCGATTAATTTGCCAGAGGGCGCAGGATTCAATGGAGAGGATTCAAAGATGGTGCAGTTCGACACGGAAAGAATATCAGGAATGAAAATCAAGTATGCTTCGGACTTGTATCAAGCCTAAAGACAAACTCTGAAGTTAATACGTATTTTGAATCAGTAAATTTATCTTGTGACTGTAATAGCTAAACTTTATTTTGGAAAAATCATATTTATTTAGCAAATTTTCTTAAGATTTTATTTTATATTGCTTCCGGAAAATCGAGGCGTTACAAGGTTAACTTTGGAAATTTAGAGCAACACTTTTGTCTCCTTAAAAAGCTAAAATTGGGATGGAGGGAGTATTTTTTTGTTATAGTCCCATTTACCACTTTTTAAAATTTTAATTTATTGCTCCATATGTGAACTTTTTCTTTTTTTTTTTGACTAATTTTGTTGCTAACAATGTTCTGGGTGGTAATGCATTGAATGGGCAGTAAAATTACAAAATCAGCAGTTTGTATATAAAAACATCTATTTGAACTAAAGAAATAAGACCTATTTCATACATGTTTGCTATCCATTTCGTGAATATGTGACTTTGTTTTATTTTAGGTGATTAGTTTATATGGGTATGAGAGTACTACTATTTATTATTGTCGTAGCAAGTGTTGTTTCTTTAATTGTTATCGTATAGCTTGAATGTCATTAATTGTATTTAAATTAATGCTCGCATGTTTCCATTTTGTTATGTTAGATATATAATGCATATATGATTTAGGTCCACAAGCTACCTATTATGTCATGTCATGTACATATATTGGGCGTATAAATTAATCTCTTCCGTAAATGTTGCTTGTGCATAGAAAAGAATTTTTTTTAAAAAAAAATTTGCATAGAATAGTATGGTTGAACGCTAATGGATAGAAAAGGAATGTGTGTGTATAGACATCAAAGTATCTCCACTCCTTACTTAAATTTTGACTCAAACTCAAATTTGATTAGAAATCATCCAAAACCCTTTTCCACTCCGTACCCAAACTTATACCTTAGACTCAAATTTGGTTAAGACACGAATTCTTATTTAAATTTTTTAAGGCAAATTTCACATATTTAAATTTATAATATTATCATTAATAAAATTTTTACTTAAATTTGTGCATAATTGTGCTTGAATTTGAGTTTACCTATTGAAACACACACTACCAAAAGTTTTTATCTAAATTTTTACTCAAATTTTTTAAATAAAAATACGAATAAGGAGGGGAGATGCGGAACGTAAGCTCCATGTCCTCTCTCTTTGGTCTCTCGCATTTCTAGGGCCTTGCCAGATCCGAAAATCACTCTCCATCTCTCTCTAGAATTTCTGTATCAGGATACGTTGTCAAATCTCCCACTTGGATTATCGGAATTCAGTTGGTGCTATATCTTCGGTCGTCCGTTGCTGGGATTCCAACTCAATCAATCAAAGGCTCGACTCAATTGGCTTTAGGAAATTTCTGATCCCTAATTCACGCCCACCCCTCATTCCGTTAACCTACTTTGAGATTGCAATTTCCCGTTTGTTTGTGGCTTGCATTCTCGATTCTGTATCAATGTGCATTTACATTGATCGAATTGCATCTTGGTTGATTGTAGATTCGTATTTTATTTGCTCGTTGTTGCGAATTTTGTACCTGGACTAGGGTTTTGCACGATCAGCAAACCGATTTTTTTTTATCCGCGATCATCAAACCGATTGTTAGTGTGTTTTATTATTACGGGGTGCGGTGGCCTCCCTGCGCCCTTCCTTGAATCCGACATTGGTTTTGCTGACAAGCTTTTGATTGAATATTTATTATTGTGAGGATTGAAGTTGTTGATGATCTGGGAACAATTTCGTGGAATTCGAGCATTGGTTTCATCAATTTCCAGCACTAACCCATTTGGAAACTTCATATTGAGGTGCAATTGTTTCGTTGGTAGTGCATAGTGGATGGTACATTGATTCAGATTGAAGAATTAATTGGACCATTTGGGGGGCGGGGGTTGGGGTGGTGGGGTGGTGGTGGGGGTGGGGGGCAACGTCTCATGAGTTGTGGCCAAGTAGGGTTTTTGTGTGGAGAGTCAAATTAGGGGACTGTGAATTTGGTGCACCATGGGCTGCATTTGCTCAAAAGGAGGAACTTCTGATGTTGATAACCATGTGAGGGAGAAAGAATCCAAGAAATCGACCAAGAGGTTTGTTGCTTCCACTAGGAGAGATGAAGTTATAGTTGAGGTTGATAATGGCGGCAATGAAGCAACTGCAAGGCTTATATCAACAGAGGTCACTTTGGAGAATGTTTTCAACCCTACAGTGTGGGATGAGGGGGACAAGAAGAAGGCCTTGGTTGTTGACAAACCCAATTTGCAAAAACGTGCGACAATGGAAAATGGTGGTGTGAGCTGTGGACCCTCACAGATATCTCGGGTGTTTAGCATTAGTGGTGGAGTTGAAGGAGCACAAGTTTCTGCTGGGTGGCCTTCTTGGCTGACTGCAGTGGCTGGGGAAGCTATCAAAGGGTGGGTACCTCGAAAGGCAGACTCATTTGAAAAATTGGACAAGGTCTATTTAAGTTTCAAAACTTTTAACTCTCTACCATATTAAGTTCTGTATGCGTTGCACTTTTGTTTCACTTGTGATGGTGCACTTTGTAGTTGTTATGTTCTTAGTTCTTTCATTCACCACTTAATAGGAAATTGCATGAATGTTTTGGTAGAAGATATGATTTCTTGGAACTGAGGTTTCTTACTGTTCATTTGTACACCTGATATTTCTTTCCTTTTCCTTTTCCACTTCCGGGGTGACGGGTTTTGGTTCACATTTGCCAAGATGGCAAGTTTGCAAGCTTTCATATAAGAGGAACTCTTTTCTGTCTTAAATTGGTTCAAGTTCTAAGTGATTGCTTCCTCTCCAAGACTCCAAATAATCTTCAATGATTTTGCCCAACAAGAGAAAACAGAAACAGGTAGTGTAACTTAGAATTGGGGTGTATTGGTATCTTTAGATTATATACAGCAAAGAAAGAAATAAGGAGCTGTTCATGGCTTAGATAGATGCAATACATGGTTCTTTTCGGCAAAAGAGTGCAATATCTTTGGGAATACATATCCATGTCCTCTATCTTAAATATGTATACGTCCTATAATTATTCTGAAATTCTTTTACTTTTGAGCTAGTAGTTATGTAATTAATCAAGGACGCGATTCCATATTGGCTACTTCAGTCGTTCCACATTTTGTTGTTGGACCGTTATTTATTAGAGGGTTGACTGATGTCAATTGTCAGGTTTAAAATCTTAACATGTGATTAATATGATGGGTTTCAATTCGAAAGTCATCAAGTTGAAGTTGTTTGACTTCAATTTGTTCAAAATATATTGTATGCGACTTGAAGTCATCTAAACTCTAAAGTATATTTATTATTCTACGACTTTTGTTTATGCTTGCCATGTTTCTATCCGTTTCTGTCACTAGCTTTAACTGACATGCAAATGATGCAGATTGGACAAGGGACTTACAGCAGTGTCTACAGGGCACGTGACCTTGAGACTGGAAAAATTGTTGCCTTAAAGAAGGTCCGTTTTGTTAACATGGACCCAGAAAGTGTTCGTTTTATGGCAAGAGAAATCCTTATTCTGCGTCGACTTGATCACCCAAATGTCATGAGGCTTGAAGGACTGGTCACTTCGAGGGTGTCAGGCAATTTATACCTTGTATTTGAATATATGGAGCATGATCTTGCTGGACTTGTGGCATCACCCAATGTCAAGTTTACTGAACCACAGGCATGAGCTATTTTCTCATACTTCGGTGTGCCAGTAGTTTGAAACTCTTAAGTATAACTCTAGGGTATCACCAAATTTGTGACGGTAAACTTGAGTCTTTACCAGAAGTTAAGCTCTGTTGTTTCCTGATATTTGGCGTTTTTTTTTGGTAACTACTCATATCTGGTTTTTTTTTGGTCAAAAAGGTAGAATAATTTTATTGATCACATTCAACCCAAAACATTAACCTTTGATTGGGCATGGACTAGGAATAAGTAGCAGCTAAAGGAAAGCTAAAGGGTATTGGCGAAGAATTATCTTTCTGGCTTTCCCTAAAGCAAATAATAACCAAACAAGAGGTCTAGCTTCCCAAGTTTGAACACCAGAACCTCACACCCCGAAACTTGCAAACTTGTGCGAAACCACATTAGCCGATTGCCGAACAAAATAAACTGTTGGGTCAACCTTCTGATATATATATATATATATCTCTTCAAGAATGACTTCCACATCCACCTGCCACACCATTTCATTGCCCTGAATCTTGCTCAGCTGATGCGCATCCCCATGGACCGTGAACAAATCCATTCCCAATGACCCTGCAAACTCCAAAGCAGCCCACCACGCCCTTGCCAATTAAGGCATTGGGTATTCTAAATAACCACGTACACACTGATTGGCAAGCCAATCTAATCGATCTGATTCGTCATCAGACCACCACAACCACCGCCTTGTCAAAGAACCATCACTACCACCATTGTTGGAACCTGAAACGGCTCCTCGATGATGAAGGAGAAGCTGAGAGAAATGAAAAAGAAGGAAAACACAAAGAAACTCTCATATATGAGATCGTGAGAGAAAACCCTCACTAGAAAGGAGGAGGCAGGAGCTATTGAAAGCGAGAACAACTATCACATGAGAGGAAGGAAAACACAGCCCTCCCTTCCCGCCGCCGGATAAGGGTGGTGAAAACCCTAGGGGAAGAGAGGGAAAGGAAGAGAGAAGGCGGCTAGGGTTTTTTCTTTGAGAGAGAAGCTTTGGTTTGATGATGTTCATTTAGATATCTCTTAGTTATTTGGTGTTTTGTTTACAGAGGATAAGGTAGAATGTAACTTTAGCTTATGGTTTACATGACATCATGGAAAACCAACATATCGACCAGAAAGCGGGCAGTTGTTTTACTGCATGACTTTTCAAATTGTGGCCACACAAAACCTTTTAGTACATGTGCTTAGGGCTTGGGGGCAATTTTGTCAATTGTGAATTGGATCGAATCTCGAATCATTCTGATTCTTAAAATTGGAAAGTGCATTTTTGCATGTTGATGACAAAAATAAATAGTATAAAAGGAAATTTTAGCCCTAAATCAATAGAAAAAGCTTGGTTTAAATGATGAATTGATTATCACTTGTGGATGTTAGGTGAGATGCTTCTATTGCAACTTGCAAGAGACATGGATTTGTGAATCTTATTATGGCGTTTTTGTTGGAAGAGTTACAAGTACAAACCCTTCAAAAGTCTGTAAGGCTATTGTATGCCATCTTGACTTTGCCTTTCTTGATTTATTCTCAAAGGAAATTTTCGCTCGATGTTTACCTATAATTCCACAGGAGAGAGAAATCATTTTTTTAGTAAATAAGGAGAAAAAATGACAAAAGATGACTTATACTAGTACCAAAAAAATTTCAGAAAATAGTTTTGAGTCCTTTGCCCAACCAGAAAGTGCAAAAAAAAGAGAAATTACATGCAGCAAATCCAAAGTGAATTGAACGATTGGTGAATCTGATTCACTGATTAACCGATTCACATTCACAGCTATTTTTTGATCCATGCCACCTATTGATATCAATGATCTACTAAATCTTATCGAATTGTACAACACAAATCATGAATCATAGAATCATACAATTCTAAAATCTATGCTTGGGGGTTTGACTGGTATTGTGTGTGCAGCGGGGCACACACAATTCATTAAGATCATTTGCAATTCTTCTATCCTGGGTCTCTGCCGGCATTGAAGCCATAAAGATAGGTGGTATCCTCAGTTTCTACTTTTCATTGTCATCCGTAGTCACCTTCCATATTTCTGGACTGGGGATATTTATTTAAGAACGAAAAATCTTTAACTCTTGCAGATCAAATGTTACATGCAGCAGCTATTTTGTGGACTAGAACACTGTCACAGCCGTGGGGTACTCCACCGTGACATCAAGGGCTCAAACCTTCTGATTGACAATAAAGGAAATCTGAAGATAGGTGATTTTGGGTTGGCAACATTTTGCCGCCCCAGTCCAAAACAACCTTTGACAAGTCGTGTAGTGACACTGTGGTATCGACCACCTGAGCTTTTACTCGGTGCTACACATTATGGAGTTTCTGTTGATTTGTGGAGTGCTGGTTGCATTCTCGCTGAACTCTATTCTGGGAAGCCAATCATGCCCGGAAGAACAGAGGTATTGATTTTTACCTGCTGCAAACTTTTAATTTGTGCTCTGTAATTGCTGAAGGTGGGCTTTGATGACTTAGCTGTTTAGATTCACTTGTTGGTTTAGATGAGCTGTCCTTCCATGGTTATGACTCACTACATAGCAAACGTTTTCCCCCCAATTGGTCGGAGTAGAAGAATTACATTCATCTATGCTACATCAACCATGTGGGAGTCCGCACAACTAAAAGAACGCCAATAGACAACAATAGCCCAAAAATAATTCTATAATTGGGAAGAAATAAACCAACAAAGAAAGACTTCCCATAAAGGAGAGATGATAATCGTTTCTTGCTTTGGACCTTTTAGTTGAGAATGTACAAGATGGCTAACTAGGCTAGCCCTAATTGGTTATGTTAAGTTACCAGTAGTCCCAAAAGCTTAAGCTGTTAGGAAATGGGCCCAACAATGTACATCAAGCTATCTAATACCCTCCCTCAAGTGCAACCCCGTCTTACAAATGGAGATACAAACTTGACCGGAACAGACTACGAAAGGGAGAAGCAGTATGCAAATGGGGAACAAATGCAAATAGAGAGACTTGAACCCAAGACCTCTTGCAACTTGAGCTCTAATAACATGTTAAGTTACCAGTAGTCCCAAAAGCATAAGCTATTAGGAAATGGGCCCGACAATGTATATCAAGCTATCTAACCGGTTAACAACAGAAGAACTAGCAGCTTGTGTCCTTGCAATTGAAAAATATTGGAAGAACGAAGGCATGGAGAATATTCACTGTAGGGTATACTTTTGATCACATTATTAAACCTTTTTGTTGGAGGATCTGTTTGCCTATTACCAACATTCTGGCCATATGTGTTATGAAGGCCTTTGGTTTGTATTCCATCTGTATTGTACTAGTAGCACAACATGCCTGTACTGAAAAAACGAGGAGCTGGGAAATTGGGTTGGTGAACTAGGTAACAGAACTAAGAAGGTGAAGAACTAATACTATCCGGCAAATCATTTGAGAAGCCGAGTTTTGGTGGAATGTCAGTCGAAAAGGCCAACTTTTCTTTTGAGTATGTAATGTACAAAAATGGAGAGATTGAGACTGAGTCAACTAACAAACTGGTTTTATTGAAATCTAAGAATAAGGTACTGACAAACTGGTTTTATTGAAATCTAAGAATAAGGTGTACAATATCTTCTACGGATTAGGCACAAGGAATGTGTGAGAATGCTCGTATGAACAAGCTGTAAGTGTCCGATTAAGAAAAACTGGCTGTATATGGAAGACAATAGTAGGAATCAAATCATTATGGGAATTAAGTAAAAAGAGGATGACTAAAAGGCCTTTGACTGTTTAAATGGTCGCAGCAAAAGCTTCTAAGGTACATTACTTGAGAGAAGTACAAGAAAGATGAGGTTAATTATCTAGCATTCGTGGGCCGACTCAGGATCAAATTGTTAGTAATAATGGATGGAATCCGCTTCTTGTGATTAAAAGCTTTTTTAAATGCACTTTTAGTGAGTTCCGTTGGTAATTTGATCCAGGCACAAAAGCCTTGATTATGAGAATGAGTTTTCGTGGCTCCTCCAAGGGGCTTTTGCCATCAGTTCTAAATGGTCATTTGATTTTTATTTTTTTTTGATCCGCAAATGGTCATTTGATTGATGACTTAACTTGTAAATGATATAAATACGTCTGCCTGCTTGAACTAAATTAAACGTAGTCACACACGCCCGAAAGGAAGATATGTTAATGTAAAACTCCTTGGCAAGGATTAGTTGAGGTGCGCGTTTACTTCCCTGGACACCTGAGTTTTCAGAAAGGAAAAAAAATTATTTTGTTTATGTCAAAATGGCTGAAGGAGTAGAAAAGCCTTTGTTTAAAATCAAAAGTTTTGTGGTTAGTAGTTTGTATAGTTTTTTTTTTGACACGAGTAGTTTGTATAGTTTGGGACAAGAGAGAATGTAATCCTTCCCTTGATCAATTTCTAGATTGGTTTGAATTGTTTATCTCACATAGTGGTGTATAGGGCCTTTTTGTCTATGGCCTTTTTTTAATATGGGTGGCATTCCCTTAATGCCTTCTCTCTAATATAATGTAATTATTTATTTATCAAAAAAAAAAAAAAATAGCTGAATGCTTTTGTTTCCTAGGAGATGAAATGGAACAGTTGTGGAATCCCGAAATTCTTATGTTTCGACTGCCACATTGTGCTGAAATGTGGAAAAATTCTATAAAACATATGAAAACATTGAGTTGTTTCCATGGCTATTACAGATATCCAATGATGACAGCTCGAGCTGTACGTAAATTCTTTTGGCATTTCCATTATGTTCCAGATACCCTTTTGAAATGTTTCCAAGATTTTTCTGAAACCTTTCCTTTTCCTAGCTTAGCAAAACAACTTTGATCCATGCTCCTTGTAGCAGGCAATAAATTTATCATTGGACTATGGAAGTTGGAAATCAGTAGATTGTCTGGGGGGTAAATGTTCACTGTTCTTGTACGGAAAGGAGTCCTAGGTTTTGGATGTTTTTGCCAGTTTTCTTTTTTGTACGCTAGGTATCAAGCTTTGAGCATATAAGGAAAGTCCCTTAATAAAATGCATTTGATGGGTTTGTATGAGGTGGACTTGATTGGTCGTTGAGATGCTCTTCTTGATCATTGACAGGTGGAACAACTTCATAAAATATTCAAACTTTGTGGCTCACCTTCTGATGAATATTGGCAAAAATCAAAATTGCCACATGCAACTATATTTAAACCTCAACATCCTTACAAGCGTTGTGTTGCTGAGACATTCAAGGACTTCTCTCCTTCAGTTTTAGCTTTTTTGGACGTTCTCCTTGCTTTTGAACCTGAGCATCGGGGATCGGCTTTTTCTGCACTTCAAAGTGAGGTAAAATCATGTTTCTTGGTTGTGTTATTTTCCTGTGGTTCATATGGTAATTGTTTCGTGTTTTCCAAGATCTTATTGTAATTCGGGTCCATATCTCTTCCATTTGTGCTATGGGAAGAACCACTACCTCGAAGCTTTAAGCATCACCTTCTTCAATCACTTGAAATTTCCATCCTTCTAGAAGTGGGTTGATATTTGACATTTTATGGTCTCAGTGACAGTTTGTCAGCTTATTTTATTGAGATAAGAGCCTAAGATATTTTAACTGATTAAACAAGCTTTTGACTAAAAACTCTGTACAAACAATATTGCTGGCCAATTGCTGTATATTCATATTATAGAGGCATGCAATGATCTTATGCTATTCTGGATGATCCTGCTGTTAATGGAGTGGTGATTGGTGCCAAACCTTCAATGGGAAAATGTTTGCATGGAACCATTTTCAGTTTTCATTTACCATAATTATACTGTCATTTTTTCAGAAGTTCTCCCATTTCGTATTAAGCTTGGATGGGATGCTTTATCCGTCCGATTGCGACATCCATATTTGTTTGCTATTACTTTGAATTGGACAAGACTGCAAATCTTTAGTATAGCGTGGTTGTCCTGATTGCTGGGAGCTGCATAACTATAAGTATCCTTTTTGTTTTGTTTTGTTTTGTTTTGTTTTTTGTCAGTTCTTCACAACAAAGCCTCTTCCTTGTGATCGATTGAATTTGCCGAAATACCCACCAAGCAAGGAGTTTGATGCGAAACTTCGAGATGAGGAAACAAGAAGGTGTGCACTCCCCTCTTTTGTATTAGTTTGACTCCATCTACCTGCCTGGTCTTTTCCCAATTCGGTTGTACACCATTGTTGGAAGTGGAAAGGAAAGGAACTAGGAAACATGGACATGTGAAATAGTTCTCAAAGGTTCATTGCAAGTCCCATAATCTGTAGTGAAGGTGTAATCATAGTGATTCAATTCTGCACCTTATTTATTAACCTCATATGGTTCCCTCTTTAAACCAGGGAAAGAGCAGGCGCAAGTAAAGGTCATGCACATGAATCTTCCAGAAAGGGGTCCAGAGAATCTAAAGCAGTGCCGGCACCAGATGCTAATGCAGAGTTGCAGGCGTCCATAGTGGTATTTCCTTATTCCGTAAGTCTTACAGACGGAGATGTGTAGTAGAGCAAAGTTATGTGATCTAGGACAAGTGGGGGTTTGAGTTCTAGGGCTGGGAAATCAATTGGGGCAAGTCTTGGTTGCACAAAACGATTTATGGTTGGTAAAATTAGTAAAACAAACCTGGTTTTCTGTTGCAGTGCAGAAAAAGTAAACGAAGAGAAGAAAAAAGAGAGGATCTTCTAGGAATCAATCCTAGAAGTCTTAGGCATCAGAACTGGGATTTGGTCATCACAAACAATTCACAAAAAAAAGCTCTGAATTTTGAGTAAAATTTGTTCGGTTAGTATTGAGTCTACATGTTGTATGTAGACTTCAGAGACATCCTCTATAAGTAGGACTAGGATTCCTAGACAGAAAACAAGAACTAATAACCTTCCGACTTCCAAAAACCAGCTAAACCAAATAAGACAATCTATGAAGCACCAATACTCCTAGAGGCCGGCATGTCCCCATGTCGACACGGGGACACGCGGGGAATAGAGAATAATACGTATGGGACATGCCACGTGGTGTGTCTAATAAATTAAAATTTTTTTTTTAGGAGGACACGGCGGGGACACGGCAAGGGTTAACTTTGCAATTTTTTAATTTTTTAGATATATTGGGTTAAAAGTGTAATATGATGTATATATGATAACTATTTATATATATTGAAGCTTCATCCTTATACATCTAACTATATTTCCACTTTCATAAAATAAATAAAATAGATATTATTTATTTATTTTTGTCGTGTCCCCTGCCGTGTCTGTTTTCCCATTTTTTAAGAAATCTCGTGTCTTGTGTCCGTATCCGTATTCGTGCTACATAGGACACAATACAAACTAATTACATAAATTAACCCAGAAGACACCATGGTGACCCCTGCAACCCATATCTAGCAAAGCCAAAATTAACAAAATGCCTGGCTTTGAGGACAAACGTATGCAGCAGTAACTAAAAAAAGGACTACTATACTAGTTACCATGGATGTATCCTCTAGGTCCCATTTTGAAATTATATTGATTTCCATATGGTGCATTTTCATGTCATAACTATATTTTCTCTTTTTTTCTTGTTTTCCCCCCGCTCATCCAGAAGCGACAAGGGCAGTCAAACCCTAAATGCAACAGTGAACAGTTCAATTCAGGAGAGGATGGGGGTTCCAGCTTCCATATGGAGCCTTCCAGAGGAACACCACAAGACGCTGTCTCCCGATCTGGCCAACTGGTCAAACCTGGTACTTTTGGATCTTTGATTAATGAAGGTGAAGCTTCGATGGATTCTCAACAATCACTTGGTTCGTTAAAGAATGGTCCAGTATTGAGGACACAGAAATCTTTCAGATCTCAGGGATTAGGCCAGTTCTCCCGGTTTTCCAATTCTGTTGCGGTTCGCGGTAGTTCGCGATTTGATATGAGCAGAGAGACAAGTGGGAATCCACATTGGCCGGAAGAGCGTCTCCATGGCAGATACAATGAACTTGACGATGCTGGGTCCTCTGTCGGCCATGATTGGTCCCACCATTTGCTTGAGGTGCCAAAGTCTTATAAGAAAGATGAACAGGCACCTGGAAAGGAGTCTACAAGGGTATATGATCAACTCTTTCTTCATCTATGTTTTTGCTTGAGAACAATCGATTATAGTAATGCCTTCATGTTGAGTCTTCAGTCTTCAGTGGATTTACACCCAGATTGAGATCATATTGCTGAAGTGGAACATGTGGTAGGAGAAACTGGACTCTAGGCTGTGTTTGGATCATGAATTTGTGGAAGGATGTATCAAGGAATGATAGGGAATTTATATAGCTTCTTCAATTCGTGTTTCCTTTCCATCATTCAGTGATCCAAACATAACCTTTTTCTAACTAATAATAGAATCAAATTACATTTGACGAGAATGTGCCATCTTGTGGGGTAATTAACCTCTCTTTGTCAGGTGCCTCATAATTTGAACCGCAACTAGTCTATACCATCTTAACCAGAACTCAAGTTAATTAGACTGTACTTGTTCATGTGATTCCTAAGGGGTATTGCCGAGGTAGACTTAATGATGCAACCACTAACCCTTGTACTTAATAGTTTGCTTTGATTTGAATTAGAAAAAAAGAGCAGATGAAATTTTATATACATGTTAATAGCATTCTAACTAATGCGAGTCATCACATGAATTGTTGGTAGGTTCATGCTTCGAAGAAAAATCGGATACACTACTCAGGACCATTGCTTCCTCCTGGTGGAAACATAGAGGAAATGCTCAAAGAGCATGAAAAACAGATCCAACATGCTGTTCGCAAAGCTCGTCTTGACAAGACAAAGACCAAGAAAATGAACGGAGATAATGGACAAAGTGAATCCCTTCTGCACTATGGAAACGGCCGGTAACATTTCACAGTAACTTTGATTCTAAAACTCCATTGGGATTTCAGGTAGTTCATTGGATAGGGGAGGGCTCAAATTTCAAGGACCTTCGTGTCTCAGTGATGCCGGAATACCCATTTGCTATATGCTACGTATGCTTCAAAAGTGCTAACCTTAGAAAAGGATCACGTGATGGAGTATAATTTTTGAGTAGTCCAGAAGCGAAAGAGAATCCTTGCATTTTCGCCCAATAAGGTGTAGCCATGGTCACTGATATTGACAGACTGATTGATGATTCAATCGCGAGGGGAAGGGATGCTTTGTTGATGGAGATTTTTATGTACAGCTGAAAGCTGGTTTTACTCAAAATCTAATTTTAAATCAGTTAATGTAAAGGCTAGTCCATTTAGTTTCCAGCAATTTTCAGTAACAGGATTTTCCAGTTATTACATCAGTAAGACCACATTTTTTCCCATAGTCAGTCAGTTTTCCCTAAGCTCTTTTATCGCGGAAAGATGTGCCTAACAGATTTTCAGTCTTAATCTTTTTGCGGTTCAGGACATGAATATTTTACAACAGTGAGCCGCAGTTCTCACCGCAGCTTCTTATGATGCATGCTTTTCTTGGTGGTTTATGGGAGATGGCTTGTGTCTACTTAGAACTGTTGATTTCTGTTTCTTTTTTTTGGCATCAAAGAACATCATCATAGATCTATGAACGTAAGAGTACAAGGGTGTAACCACATAATAACAAAACACAATTGTGCTATCGCTTAAAATAAAGGGCGTTGACGACAAGCAAAGACCATGAAGCCTAAGGAACATAACAGTGTGAAAGCTTGAACAACAAAAACATGGAAACAATAGAAAAAAAAAAATTAAAAAACAGACAAACTAGAACTGCAACCGTGCGCCACCGCCACGAGGAAGGCACTGGAACACTTCTCAACCCAGGACTAGACCTGGGTAACAGGTCGTGTCGGGTCGTGTTCGTGTCGGGTCAATCGGGTTCGTGTCACAAATCACCCAACCCTAACCCAACCCATATAGAATTCGTGTTTTTCGAGTCGTGTCATTTTCGTATTTCGTGTCAGAAATGCTCAACCCTAACCCGTTAACTTCGTGTCCGGTTCGTGTCGTGTTATCGTGTCTGTTGCCTAACTCTATATAGAATTGCAGATATACCATATATTATGTATATATGTTCGTGAAAATAGGTGACACAGATTCGTAACCGTGTTGGTCGTGTCAATTTCGTGTGTCACGCGTTCAACCCTAAACCGACCCATTTAGAATTCGTGTTCTTGAGTCATGTCATTTTCGTGTTTCGTGTCAGAAATGTTCAACCCTAACCCGCTAACTTCGTGTCCGGTTCGTGTCGTGTTGTCGTGTCTCGTGTCTGTTGCCCAACTCTACCCAGGACGACTAAACTGCTGGCTAGATTGCGTCCATTCATAACGGTAGCCGGCATAGATTAGTGAGCTGAAGACCCATCATCAACCCCAGCAAAAGCGCCCTTGCATAAACAACACCGCAACAAAAATGATCTCCCTTCAACAACACCTGTAGACCACAAGAACTCCGACAGAACCAAACTCCCTTCAATAGCACCTGTAGAAGCCAAACAAAACACATGCAAGCACGCCCTACAATTGGATTGGACGCGGAAGGGGAGAAAGGGGCGGGAACCCGATCTAGTCGGAGGAAAGAAAAAACAGAGAGAGAGAGAAAGCAATCACTTGGACGGGGAAGGGGTAAGCAAAACGGGGGGCCAAGCGATTGAAAAAAGAGGGGAAAAAATAAAACCAGAATGTATGCATGATTGACGGCAAAATATAGGGTCACCTAGGCACATCGCCAGAGAAAGAGGCCTCGAGCGCTTGAGAAATGAACAACAGAGCAGGAAATAGAGCTCGCCAGAGGTAGAGAGAGTGGGAGCAACGGCATATACGATTGGGTACCTATTCTGCACAGAGAAGGAAAGGAAGCATGTGTAGACACCCCAATTTGACCAACCAGAAATCTCGGGTCCCACCTTGGGGACCATCCCGATGATGAATAGGATATGCGATTGTTGTGATTGATTTCTTGTAAGCCTGAGGGACTTTGTGAGTACTTTTAGCCACTTAGAGTGCCTGATCTAGAGCTAAAAAGCCTTTCTAAACAGAAATACAGTTTTAAAGTCAAATTGATCTGCTGGCCACCATATCAATGTGCTGGCTGCTACTTCCTTCTTTCTCCCGGGGAATCTTTTCAGTTCAAATCTCCTAGAGAGAGTCAGTGAGAAGCTAATGATTGGAAAGTTGCCTCTTTAGAGTTTGATTTCCTTGACAAGAGTTCGTCTTTTCCTTGCCCGCGAGATGTCTTCAGCTGCCACTTCCTTTAAGCGGCTACCAGATCAATTTACCCAGCATTTTGAAATGTTTTGTCATCGTTTGATCCAAGCACGAACCCTAGCAGCCAATTAGCATTGCTTCAGGGCTACGAAAAAAACTTCCATGTAGAGGTCTTGTTGTCCGTTTCGTCTATGTTGATTAGTGCATTGTGATTGGTCAGAGTGAGTCACCCATTGCCTGTATAAGGAGAGCATTAAGGTTCCAAAATTACAACTCATTCATCCTCTCTTGTACAAAAATAATCTCCCATACTACCTCCACAAAAACTCTAATCCCCTGTGAGTAGCCGCAATCCGAGCGATCAAACCTTAAGGCACTCACTCTAGTTCTTAGGTTTTCGAGAAGCAATCCAATCAATCATTCTCAATTCGAAGCAATAAAGCAACCAAGGGATCAAGGTGGTGAGGCCAAGAGGCCTATGGTTCAATTTGTTTTATGTACTTTGATTTGTAGCTTTGTATTTTGATTTTTACTTGCAACTGTTCGTATTCTAGTGTGAGGAAGAACATCGGCCGCCACTACAATTGGCCGGTCGGTATATCGGTCTAGTAGGATCTGTTGGCTGCGAAATCCATTGGCTGGTCGACAGATCTCTTTGCTGAGATAGATCTTGTTTACCCGTTATTTTCTGCATGTGGTTTATTTACTGTCCTGGTTCACCTACTAATTGTTTAAAGGCTTAAATAACTAGTTGTGAGATTGAATAAAGCAAATATTAATTCTATGTTGAATAATTATGGGCTGGCTGTGAGCGAGGGGTGCCTAACACCTTCCCCTTACTGTACTTTTGGCTCCCGATCCCAGAATCTCTACTTGTTTCTTAGTTTGCTTAAAACTAAGTGGCAACTCTATCGAATGTAACTGTCATCGTGTAGTGATATTCCTAGCCATGGGAATATCCATGATTTTGATTGACAAATAATGAAACATGTAGCATTGATCACTATGTGGTGATGCCCCTTCGGGGTGGTGTCCATAGTTTTGGCGACACTTTGGGGAATTGAGAGCCATAACCAAAAAGTTCAACGTAGACTTAATATTTGCTTTATTCAATTTCTTTCACGTGCATTGAGCAGACAACTACATTGAGTTCACCTAATACCCCGGCATGTCATGGGCTATTTTAGGGGTTCCAGCAAACTCCATAGCCACTAGTACCTTTGTGGTATATCAAAAGGAATGTTGCCCAACTGCTGCCTATGATGGGCTGGTAAAAGGTCGACACTCTTTGAAAGCGAAGCACCTCTGAGACTACCCAAACCTCACGTGTATTAGAGAGCCTTAGAACATGCCAAAATAAGACAGGGTCTTGCAGGCTAGGAACATACTTGCATCCATTCTAAAGAAGTTCTTCCTCATACCCTTTGTATATATTTGTTGCAAAGCTTTTTAATGCATGTGAACCTTAGAAACTTTAGACCAAGAAAGTGTCAAAAGTAATGGGCTGACAGAAGTAAATCTTTCAGATATTATGGCTGCATTTTTGTTCATATCTGGTTCGCACTCTCAAACTGTCACCAGCTACGGGTTGTATGGTCTGTTTGGTCTCTCCGTCAACACTGTCAATGGTTATGTAGAAAAGTTTTGGTGGGCAAACGTTGCTTGCATGCTTGGTCTAGATGGAGTTTTTGATCCATCCATTTACATCACCTCAGCAAGTCAACTAAAGCCTAAGGTGATTATTCTTGAAGAAAACCATGTTATGTTCATAAGGATGGTCAAAAATGAAGAATTGGAGGAAATAATTGAGGAAGAAGTACTGTGCCAGTTGCCTATTTACTTCTATGATCCCATGGCTCCCATCGATGATTTCTGGCCACTGTGTGAGGGGAAGGAGCAAGAAAATAAAGGGGAAGAGCTAGAAGAAGAAGAAGCTACTAAAGATGACCCACTAGATGTACCACTAAATCTGCTATTTTGACGAGGAGGTCACCAATGTTGAAATAAGGGTGATTTATTTCATTAAAGACATAATTGGTGGGAATTTGTCAGCACTCCAAAAATTGACAATAACAATGAAGCTGATGTTGAAGGTCTGTGGGTAGAAGTGACGGCAATGGTAGACCAAATGGGCATCCAAAACCCGCATGGTGACAGTGATGAAAGTGCAAATCAAAATGATAGTGAAGTGCTCGTGATCAATCTTGATGATGGAAAAGACTGCTCTGAGCAAATTGTGGATGCTGTAGATGGGGCTTACCCAAACTGGATTGCGGAACACACTTTAAAATGTAAAAACAGTAAATAATGACTCTAGTTCTAGTTTCAATTCTGATTCTGATTTTGAGTCAACCTGGTCTAAGTCCAGTACTTTGTCATTTTAGTCTATCAAGTTGGATGGTAAACCGAGTCATGGTATTTATTTTGAATTTGATTCCACTATGTTTTTTTAAAAATATCAGCAATGAAGAAGAGGATTTAGAATACTTCGCTTTGTTCCGATAACCCTATTTTTTAGGAAGAAGTTCCTAAAGAAATTCTAGAATTCATTGAAAGAGCAGAAGAGAGGTACGCCAAACCAATTTCCAAAGAGATAATCACAGTAAACATAGGTTCTGAAAATGACCCCAAAATGATTAAAATTGGTGCCACATTGTCTTTCCAAGAAAGTGAAAAACCGACTCTTTTATTGAAAGAATACAAAGATGTTTTTGCCTGGTCATATGAGGACATGCCTAGAATAGACCCTGAAATTGTTCAACACAAAATCCCCCTTTATCTAGACGCTAAAGCGATTAAACAAAAATTGAGATGCATGCGCCCTAATTGGGTCTTAAAGATAAAGGAAGAAGTTACCAAACAGATTGATGCCGGTTTCCTCATAGTTACCGAATATCCGCAATGGGTGGCAAATATTGTTCCAGTGCCTAAGAAGAATCAGGGGATCAAGGTTTGCATAGATTTTTGAAATCTCAACAAGGCTAACCCAAAAGATGATTTTTCGTTGCCACATATAGATGAACTGGTAAATCATACCGCTGGTCATGTGCTGTTGTCTTTTATGGATGGATTTGTGGGATACAATCAAGTGCTAATGTCATCAAAGGATAGGGAAAAGACCTCATTTACCACACCATGGGGGACCTACTGCTACCGGGTAACGCCATTTCGACTGAATGCATGGCTACAGCACTATTGCATGATATGATGCATAAGAAGGTAAAGGTGTATGTTGACGACATGATAGTAAAGTCAAAGGAAAGGGAAGGACATTATGAAGCATTCTGAAAGTTTTTAGAGAGGATTCGGAAATACAAGTTACGTTTGAATCCTCAAAAATGTACTTTTGGGGTCACAGCTGGAAAAATGCTTGGGTTTCTTATCAGTCAAAGGGGAATCGAGGTTGATCCTTCCAAAATAGAAGCCATCATGGAAATACCAGTACCAAGAACAAAAAAGGAGATAAGGAGTTTCTTGGTCAAAATACAGTTCATCAGCAGATTCATTTCCAACCTCACTACTACATGTGAACCGCTGTTCAAGCTTTTGAAGAAGTGAACAAGTTTCAAGTGGAACTAAAGCTGTCAAAATGTGTTTGAAGCAATCAAATAGTATCTACAGAATCCACCAGTACTATTGCCTCAAATTCCTGGAAGATTGTTAATCACCTTTTTGTAATAGATACTTCAATGGGATGCATGTTGGCACAAGAAAATGATGCCAAAGTAGAGCGTGCCATATACTACCTTAGCAAGAAGTTGATGGATTATGAAACAAGATACACTCATTCGGAGAAAACTTGCTGGGGGCTAGTATGGGCCACGAAGATGTTGAGGCACTAACTACTGGCACATTCAGTAGTTCTGGTTTTTCTATTAGACCCAATCAAATATCTTTTAGAGAAACAAACACTCATTGAAATGCTGGCTTGATGGTTATTGTTGTTGGAAGAGAGTTCGATCTTAAGTACATGACAAGAAAATCTTTAAAAGGAAGAGTTGTGGCAGAATTCTTGGAAGGTCATCCTGTAACAGAAGCTGCAGCAGAAGACTTTATGTTCCCAGATGAGGATGTTTTGCTTCTTCTTGATGATACTTGGCAGCTCTATTTCGATGGGGCATCAAACCAATTTGGGTGCAGCATAGGGATATTATTGGTCTCCTTTAATGACTCACATGTTCCTCTATCATACAAACATAGGTTTGAGGTCACCAACAACCAAGCTGAGTATGATGCTTGCATCGCTGGGATGGAAGCAACACTGGAACTAGGGGCAAAAAGGTTAGAGGTGACTGGGGATTTTAATTTGGTGCTATCTCAAGCTAGAGGAGATTGAAAGGTTAAGGAGGACACATTGAAGCTATACTATTCCATGCTAGAAACTTTAGTTTCACAGTTTGATTCTGTTACTTTTACACACACTCCATGTGTAAGTAATAGATTTGCAGATGCCCTTGCAACACTGGCCTCCATGGTAGAAATACCTTTGGGATTCAAAATGTGGCTACTAATGATAGAGCAAAGGATGAAGCCGTCATGTGAATGTGTTGTCACTGAGGGAGATGAAGATGATGGAAAGCCATGGTATGAGGATGTAAAAAGGTTCATAGAAAAGGGAGAGTATCCTCTAGAATCTACTCTAAAGGACAAAATGACTCTTCGAAAACTCGCCACTCAATTTGTGGTTTGTGGAGTAGCATTATATCAAAGAGCACATTTGGGTCCCAATCAACTATGCGTCACAAGGGAGGAAAGTCAAAAGATTATGGAAGAAATACATGAAGGAATTTGTGGGCCACACATGAGTGGAACGGTTATGGCAAAGAAAATCCTACGAAAAGGGTACTACTGGACTACAATGGAGCTTGACTGTGCTGATCGTTTGCGCATTCCCCCTGCAGAATTATACATGACTTCCCCTTGGCCGTTCTCTACCTGGGGGATAGATATCATTGGAAGTATAAATCCAAAAGGGAAATATAAACATCAATTTATCCTTGTGGCTATTGACTACTCTACCAAGTGGGTTGAGGCAGCTTCCTACACTACCCTCAAAGCCACCCATGTGGCTAAGTTCATTCGCAACAATGTTATCCACCGATATGGGGTGCCACACAAGATTATCTGTGATAATGGGTTGCTTTTTTGTGGGGCAACTAAGAAACTCTTCGTTGAGTTTGGAATATAGAATCACCAATCATCCACTTATCGACCTCAAACTAATGGAGCAGTTAAGGCCACAAACAAGAATGTCAAGAGGATTCTTAGGAAAACCATCGATACTTATATAGACTGGCCGGAGATGTTACCCCTAGCACTGTGGGACCCCTAGCACTATGGGGTTATCCTACGACTGAGAGGACTTCAATTGGAGCAACAACTTATTCTCTAGTTTAGGGAATGGAAGCTGTCTTACCTATGGAGCTAAAGTTGCCATCACTAAGGGTATTAGCTGAAACCGAAATGATTGAGGAAGATTGGGTTCAAAACCATTACGACGAGTTGGCATTACTAGATGAAAGAATGTTAAGGGCATTATACCATGTGCAAGGGTATCTTCGTCCCATCATGCGTGCATTTAACAAGAGGGTGAAGCCAAGGGATATCAAAGTAGAGAATATCATGCTCAAAGCAATTCGTTCTCACATTTCGGATCCAAGGGGCAAGTTCAAACCTAATTGGGGAGGGCCTTACTTTGTCAAGCTTATACACACTGGAGGAGCAACATATATTGCAGATTTAGATGGGATGGAGTTTGCATCGCCAGTCAACATCGACAAACTAAAAAAATATTATCCTTGAGAGATGCTTGTTGGGCCGAAAACTACAACAATGGGTGGACCCAAGCAAAAGTTGTAGCAACTTGCTAGGTCAAAAATCTGCAAGGGTGGCCTAGGCAAAAGTTAAGGCATTAAATAAAAGGTTTGCTAGATTGAAAACCTGCGAGGGCAGTCTAGGCAAAATTTAGAGCACAAAAGGAGACGAGAATACTCGAGTGAACCTTAAACTAACAAAAAATAGATGTTTCGGAACTACGTTTATGGCCTGATTCCCTTATTGGGATATGTAGGCAGTCTTCAAGTTGAGATTCAGCCACTGCTAATTAATTTCCGGTCTATCCCAAGCATGTTCACTAATGGTCCATGGTAAAAAGCACCTGTCATTTTAAAGCAAAAAAAGAAATTATTGTGTTATTGCTAGATTATCTCTCAAAGGAAAAATGAAAGACATCCTTAGATAAAATTCTCAATCTATGAAACTAGATTTTAAACATGTTGAAAAAGAACACCAATTAATAAGCAAAGTGTCGGTTTTTAGGTCCTCCTCTTCTTTGCTCTCTTTATTTCAAAAAGGTCTTTGTTTCATTAAACGCTTGTACGAAATGGATAGTTTGTCAGCAAAGTACTCAACAACATTTTGTATCACCCTATTGGGCCAAAAGCCGAGATAGTTGCGATGAAAGTTGGCATCATGGGTCTTGGAAGCAGCATAATCAGGATTTCCTAGTACTTAGGTCTGGTTAGTGCCAAACTGTCTTTGAAAGTGGGCAGAAAAATAGAAAGTAACTTGAGTGATGCCAATTGTAGGGAGGTATTCCCAAATGGGCTCAAAGAGGGCCTGAACACGTGGTACGTGGGACCATGGTTTGAGCAATACAGGATAGGTCACTGTGCAATACGGTGGCCGGCGACAGGGACCAGTGACATGAGAAGTCAATAGTCCAGGAAGTCTGTGCAAGGCCTTGGATGAGTGAACATGAGAAGTTATTGGTCCAAGGGTTAGATAAAAAATCACTGGTTTAACTATCCTGTTCGGCAATGAGAAGGCCGAACAGGAGGAGACATTTGGGAAAAGCAGCCTCAGGAGCAAGGAACACTCTGGAAGGGTCCAGAAACAGTGGTATTTCGTTAAGGATTGAGATCCCGAGAATGTAGGATCTGGGAAAGATACCCAACGGGTATAGGATGTTTGGCTAGTTATGGAAATAGTCCCAAAAAAACTAAGGTAATGAACAGATAAGGGAACGAGAATCTAAGATATCTTGGGTTTCCTATACGAAATAGGAATCCTAGGGCAACAGGAATGCTTGGGCAGCAAGCATCTATGAATCTATAAATACGAGGTAAACCTAAAGGTAAAAGGTACGCAATACATTGCATTATTCGATACTTCCTATTGTTATTTAGGGTTTTTTGCTTGTACGTGATACAAACTTAGGCATCAGAGGGCCTTTGCCACAAGAGGCAAAGGTGCGCTCACCTCTTGTTTGTTTTGCAGATTAAAGCTCCGACGATGAACTAGGGTTCTGGGGAGGAGTCTAGAGTAGCCGTTACACTCTTGTGCTGTTCAAAGCGTCTTTCATTTTTTCCCACTTACAATTGGCGCCGTTTGTGGGAGACGAAAGAGTTCTCTTGATAAAACGACCTTGGTGGAAGAAAATCCAGTGACGCCGCTCTACCCAAAGAATTTGCTAGGTGGGGGAGGTGATAAATCCCCACCAGGGGCTCCGAGAAAGCTCGAAGGCAGACATGGGAGGAAGGCGACAAAGAAGGGTACAAGGAAGGGTAACCCCCTGACCGTCCTGGATGGCTCCAAGAATAGGGAGGGCAGGACGACCACGGAGTCCACACGGAGGAACAAATCCCGTTGTGAAAGGGAATCAGTTGCACACTCAAGAAGCATGCACAACAATGAAGACATCCTCGACAAAAAGAGGCAGGAAATCGAGGAGTTCGCTCATTTGATCAAGAAACGAGAGCACGAGATTCGAGAGTTGGAACGGATCTGAGAACATCCTGAAGACTCTGGACTTTCACAAAGAAATTCCAAGGGAAACAGACATATGGTGAAACACAAGAAGGCTCCTTCATGAGGCAGAAGGAGCAGAAGCAGAAGTAAAAGTTGAACTCCAGAACGGCAAAAGGCTTCTTCAAGAAAAAGAAGGAGCAGAAGCCAAAGTCTCACCCCTAAGGAGGGAGAGATTAGGAAACACCATAGGGATAGGTACGAGAGACCTGATTCCGATTGGGAAAGGAACGCTCCCAATAAAATGAAGGAACGCGATGAGGGGACCATGTTTGCACGAGAAGTAGCACGAAAAACCCTCAACAATATAGCATCCTCCCCCTTTGCAAGGAGGTTACAAGAGGTGAGACTGTCGAGCAGGATGAAGCACGGTGCGTTCATCCTCTATGAAACAAACACAGATCCCGTGGCACACATACAGCATTACCAGCAGGCAGTGTTTATGCACACGGGGATGATGCAATCATGTGCAAGATGTTCCCATCGAGTTTGGGAAAGGTGGCCCTGTCTTGATTCCATAAGCTAGGCCTACACTCCATCCGAGGATGGAGGCAACTAGTCGAGGAATTCATTGCTCGATTCCTGACAAGTAGAAAAGCACCCAAAACTTTTGAGAGCCTTTTCGTTATGAAGCAGGGAGAGAATGAGCTGATCAAAGATTATGGAAAGAAATACTGGGAAACTTTCAATGAGATTGAAAGTTGCATTGAGGAGTATGCAATAGCTAAGTTCAAGACTGGGTTACTTGTTCGGGGGAGCTGCATAAATCATTGAACATGAGTCCAGTAGGAACACTGGCAAAATTAATGGAAATGATTGAGCAACACGCCAAGAACGAGGATGACATACTCAGGGAAGATGGCAAGGTGGTTGCCAAGCAGGCCAAGGCGCCTGTGAAGAAAATAGATAAGTCAGAACCCAAAACTTACAGGGAAAGAAAGGACTATGGGCAGGCTAAGAAAGAGCCATACAAGGAGAAGCATGCCCCGGGCCCCAAGTCATTCTTTTCAGTCACCATAGTTTGGAAAGAACCAATCTATCAGATTCTTTATCGAATAAAGAACTGCCTGTATTTCAAGTGGCCCCCAAGGCTAGAGGGGGATAAAGATGCAAAAAGAGCTGCGAGTTAGCATTGCAGTTATCACAAAGATTGGGGTCACATGACAGAAGATTACGAGATGTTCAAGCAGCACCTCGATGACTTAGTTTCACGAGGTTATTTGAAAGAGTTCATTTAGGAAGAGCAAAAAGGTGCAGAAAAAGCAATGGACTTGGATTGCTAGCAGAATCCAAGGGGCGTAATCCATATGATACATGGATTAGCCAGACCTTATACGAGAAATGAGGTGAGATTGCTCCAAAGGCAAGTAAAGCATGACCAACACATGATGCAGTTGGGGAAGAAACGAGGACGTGAAGAAGAAGCATGCAACGAGGGCATAGTCTTCATGGATGAGGACCTGAGAGGAGTCCAGGTGCCACATAATGATGCCTTGGTCATAACCCTATGAATTAGGGAGTATGACATGGAAAGGATTTTGGTGGACTTAGGAAGTTGCACGAAAGTACTGTATTATGATGCATTTAAAAAGTTGGGATTGACACAGGCAGACTTGGTGAAGTCAATAACTCCTTTGGTGGGATTCAGTGCAGGAGCAGTCTGGCCATTGGGCAAAGTAACTCTGCCTGTTCAGGCAGGAACAGTGGTGTTGCTAACTGACTTCCTAGTGGTAGACGTTTCGTCTACTTATAACGCGATTATAAGAAGAACATGGTTGCACAAGATGAGGGCAGTTTCCTCCACTTTCCATCAGATGGTAAAGTTTCCCAGATCAAACGACATTGAAAGGATTAAGGGAAATCAGAAGGTTACCCAGCAATGCTTGATTTCTATCGTCAGGAAGGCACCTAAAGCACAATTGGTCCAAGCCGTCAAGGTTCCAGACCAACCAACCAAACCATCGAGAATGTCGAGGGGAACCCCACTGAGAAAGTGGTGGAAGGCTTGAAAAAGGTTCAGATCAACGAGATTGATTCAGAGAGGTATTTCCTGATTGGAGAAAACCTAAACGAAGAAGGAGAGGAAGAATTGGTGGGATTCCTCAAAGAGCACGTTGATGTGTTCGCTTGGGTACCCGAAGAAATGCCTAGGGTGGATGCAAACATGATTTGCCACCACTTGAATGTGGATCCACAACATAAGCCCGTAATGCAGAAGAAGAGGAGGTCAGCCATATAGCACGTAGACACTGTTATCAAGGAGGTTGACCGTTTGCTTGAAGCAAAGGCTATGTGAGAAGTTTATTTACCCATAGTGGTTGTCTAACACTATGGTAGTAAAGAAGAAGAACGAGAAGTGGTGTGTCTGCGTTGACTTCACTGATTTGAACAAAGCCTATCCTAAGGACAGTTTCCCTCTCCCAAGAATAAATCAGTTGGTGGATGCAACAGTTGGGTATGGACGCATGAGTTTCCTTGATGCATATTGAGTATATCACCAAATTGCTATGTACGGGCCCGATTAGGAGAAGACTTCCTTTATTACGCTACGAGGGCTGTATTGTTACAATGTCATGCCCTTTGGCTTCAGGAATGCCAGGGCAACTTACTAGAGGCTGGCAATGATTATGCTGAAAAAGTTACTCAGTAAGACTATGGAGGTTTACAAAGGCGACATGGTGGTCAAAAGCAAGGAGAAGCAGGACCACATAGCTGATTTGAAGGAAGCCTTCGAGATTTTGAGAGAGTACAAGCTGAAACTCAACGCCTTGAAATGTGTGTTCGGAGTAAGTTCGGGGAAGTTCTTGGGCCACCTTGTAACCATATGAGGGATAGAGGAAAATCCTGATCAAATAACGGCCTTGCAGAGGCTCCAAAGTCCTAGGACCACAAAGGAGGTCCAAAGACTGACGGGGATGGCAGCAGCCCGAAATAGATCATCAGCCCGTCCACCGACAAGTGTAAGCCCTTCTTTCAATTGTTGAAGAAGAGAGAAGGATATGAATGGGGAGCAGAATGCGAACAGGCATTCCAAGACCTGAAGAAGTACTTGGCAGTAGCTCTGCTCTTGTCTACTCCTGAACCGGGTGAGTCTTTAACTTTGTACTTAGTAGTGTCTGAACATGTTGTTAGTGTAGTACTATTAAGGGATAAGGGATCCGAGCAAGTCCCCGTCTACTATGTGAGCAAGACATTGTTAGATGTAGAAATGAGATATCTGCCTCTGGAGAAATTGGTCCTGGCATTGAGGACGGCAGCAAGAAAGTTGCCCCATTATTTCCAGAGTCACAGAATTGTAGTTTACATAGAGTTTCCGTTGAAATCATTGCTACGAAAAGCAGATTTCTCGAGAAGAATATCGACTTGGTCGATAGAACTTAGTCAGTACGATATTGACTATCAGTCGCGCACAACAATTAGAGGACAGGTGTTGGCAGACTTCGTGGCAGAATTCTCACCTATAGTAGCTCCTTGGCCTCCTACGAGAAAGGAGCAGGGACCTGGGCCACTGGCCAATAAAGGAAAGGAACTAGCCGAGCAAGATCCCCTGTAATGGAAACTGTTCATTGATGGATTAGCATGCATTACAGGTTGGGGATTGGAATTGTGCTCTTTCCTCCCGAGGGGGTAATGTTGGAGTTGTCTATTCGGTTGGGTTTCAGTGCATCAAACAATGTGGCGGAGTACGAGGCACTCTTAGCAGGTTTGAGGAGTGCAAAGACCTTAAAAGTTAAGAGGATAAGGGTGTACTGTAATTCATAGCTAGTGGTAAACCAGTTATCCGAGGAGTATGAAGCCTGAAATAAAAAGATGGCAACCTACGTGGAGGCCGCCAAGGATCTACTTGACACTTTTGAGAAAGTGTACATTGAGCAAGTAAGTTCTGGGCAGAATGCCCTTGCAGATTCACTAGCTTGGTTGGCTGCAGCTATGCCAACAGAGTTCAAGAGAAGCGTGGCTGTAGATTATCTTGTTGAGCCGAGCATTAGAAGGAGCGTGGAATTGGTCTTGGACGTGACCCAAGGACCAAGTTGGATGGATCCAATAGTGGAGTTCTTACAAGATGGGACACTCCCCACGGATAAAAAGGAGGCTCACAAGATAAAGACAAAATCTACACGATTTTGGCTGTCATCTGAAGGGAAGTTGTACAGAAAGTCCTTCACTGGACCATACTTTCTTTGTGTGCACCCCGAGATGGTGCAGAAGTTCCTCCACGAAATCCATGAGGGGACGTGTGGAAGCCATGCTGGGGGCAGGTCCATTGCCCACCGAGCAATCACCCAAGGTTATTGGTGGCCTTACATGTAGGAAGATGCAAAGATGTATGTGAAAATTTGTGAGAAATGTTAGAAATTCTCACCAATGATCTGAACACCGGCCGACGATCTGATGCCGTTGACAAGTCCTTGGCCATTTGCACAATGGGGGATGGACATCGTGGGTCCACTCCATAAGGCAACTGGGAACAAGAAATTTCTGTTGGTAGTAACAGATTATTTCACTGAGTGGATTGAGGCAAAGCCATTAGCCAAAATCACTGAGCCTATGATAGAAATGTTCGTATGGAAGAGCATTATTACTCGGTTTGGAGTCTCTTATTCACTGATTACGGATAATGGGTCCTAATTCCAGAAGAAGTTCAAGGCTTTCTGTGCCCAGTATGGGATAAGGAATTATTACTCAACCCCGGCCTACCCTTAGAGTAATGGGCAGGCAGAGGCATCCAACAAAACCATCCTTGATGGGATCAAGAAGAGGTTTGACAAAGCAAAGGGGAAGAGGCCCGGCGAATTGCCACTGGTCTTGTAGGCGCACCGAACAACTTCTAGGAGGTCTACGGGAGAGACCCCCGACTCATTAGCATATGGAACAGAGGTTGTTATTCCATTACAGGTAGGTTTTCCGACCAACTGGACCACTTTGGTTGAAAGTGGAGGCAATGACAGAGCCCTAAAAATCGAGTTGGATCTAGCTGAGGAACAGAGAGAAAGGGCTCTGGTGCATTTGGCCTCATATCAGGAGCAATTGACGAAAAGCTAAAACAAAAATGTCCACCCACGAGCATTTGGTGTTGGAGACCTTGTACTTCGTAAGGTGCTCGGCAACACCAAGGTGGCAAATGAGGGCAAGTTGGGGGCCAATTGGGAAGGCCCATATCGAGTTACTAAAATTGTGGGCATAGGGGCTTATAGATTGGCAGACCTAGACGGGAACCCGGTGCCAAGGCCTTGGAATGTCCATAATTTGAGGAAGTTCTTTGTGTGAAAGACTTCAGTTTATTTTTTATTCTGTTTTAGGATGCACATCGTAATTGTGTGGGAATTACGAATCAAATTCCCTTATTTTTTATTCTTTGTTAGTTGCAAGGGTTAAGAATAACGCCCCCTTGAGTTATCAAATCATGAATAAAGAATTTGATTATGAGTTTTTTCAAATTTTATGGTCTTTTATGCTTATGGATTTTTACTCCACTCCTTTGTTTGAATACGGAGCTAGAAAATTGTACTATGTCTTTCCTTGCTTCGTATTGAGAAGCAGAATGGTGTAGTGTAGTGCAAAATTACGAGCAATTCTATGAGCAATTCAAAACAATTTTCAAGTACGAATGTACTTGGTTTTTTTGTACAGGTACGAATAAACCTGGAATGCATACGTGAACATGCACAATTCTGCCAAATATGAATACATTTGGGCACTCGTCCAAGTATGGGAAACTTACGAGTATAACCTAAGTATGAATACACTTAGGAATACTTCCAAGTACATGACAACTTGGGGTGCATACGTGAACATGCTCAATTACTCCCTGTGAGTGCGTATGTGAACATACAGCTAAGCAAGTACGGTAATACTTGGGCTTTTGTCTAAATACGAATAAACTTAGGTGCATATGAATATATGCAACACTGCCTAAGTACGGACACACTTCGGGAACATGCAGGTGTTTCAAGTACAAACACGAATAAGCTTAAGAGCATACATGAGAATGCAATCTTAGCCAAGAATGAGAATACTTGGGCTTCTGTCTAAAGTTTGAGACAGCTTAGTGACATATATGCAATTGTTTCCTAAGTACAAAAAACTTAGCTGCAAACAAAGACATTCTAGTACGATTAAACTCAGGAAGGTTATAGCCATGAAGGGCCAAGCAATAGATATCCAGGCCAAGCAAGGCCACGAGATTAGAACCAGTGTTATGCCACGAAGGGCCAAATGCTTGTGTTAAACAAGTCTTAAAATGTAACCATGCCACGTAGAGCAAGAACTATAGCCACGTAGGGCCAACAAACTGTTCTGGAAAGGAAATTTGTTCATGAGAGGGAGGAAACCATACTTACTCCTCACTCGTAAGGTCTTGAATGGCAGGAGGAGATGCCCGGGTGGATGTGTCTTCAACAACTGTGCTATCTTCAGCAGGACCACCACTGGCTTCCTTCTAGCCAGGGTTGGTCACCTCTTCAGTTTGATCAGCACCGACACCAGGTTGATCGAAGACATGGGCATTTAGCTCTCTATCTAGGCTATCTTCCTCCTCCACCACTTCCTCGTTCAACGTAGCCATGGTGCTTAGAAGGTCATTTTCAGTCCATAATGGGGATGTTTCTACAGTTCCAGCCTTTGTAAGACATGCTGCCCAAGCAGCAGCCCATATTTCGTCTTGAATGGCAGGCATTTGAGTTTTATAGCTTTCAGTGGCTACATTGATCCATTCACTATAGCCAAGTTGGTAGGCTGCTTTGGCCTCATTCTTGCTAGTCTCAAGCTCAATGAGAGTCTAGTTCAAACTATCCTCGGCTCCATCTAGCTTTCTCTTCAGTTCATCTACTAGTCCTCGAGCCTGGTCCCTTTCCCTTTCAAGCTTGGCAATGGTCCGTTGCTTTTTTGCATTCTTATTAACAAGCTTATCACGCTTAGGTTTTTCTTGGCCAAGCTTTTGGGCCATGGCAACCATTTTTTGCATTGCCTGGCAAACCATTGGAAATCAGTGACACTAGTGATAGGGATGAGATATGTATTTAAATGATGAAATTAAAGGAAAGTGTACCTTGGCGCTGTGAACCATACATGACCCAAGAAGGTTGTTTGGGGAGCTGGCCACCTCTTTTTGCATGTCCCTAGGTAGCATAAAGGCCTGGGACAGGGCCATAGCAGTTCCTTCAGATTCTGCGCTGTCCTTAACGCTCATGAGCTGGATTTTATGAGACAATTGGGGGGCCCAGACAAGGGTTGCAGTTGTTGGGTTCTGTGGTGATACTTTCTGCTCTGGAGTCGAGTCCAGGCATTGACGTTTGTCCTGGTGGTTGGCCTCAATTTCCTCAGAAGAAAAGCCATGAGGGGTGTCCAGTTGAGCTGGTCCACGACGGCCATGAGATGGCAAGGGACTCTGGGAACGTCCACGGCCACAAACAGCGCCACGACCTCTACCATGGCTGGCTCCAGGAATGGTAAGAAGATCGCTAAGGTCAACTGGTTGATTCATCTTTTGAGGTGGAGGAGACGGGGAATAGCCACTGGACGAAGAAGAGGTCTCCTCGGCAAGTTGGATTGGCTCGTCTGGAATAGGAGGAGTTTAAGAGCGCCTTTCTTGTTTAGGGTTTGAGGTGGAAGGACTAGCAAGAGCTCGGTTATCTGCTGCTCGGGTCCACCGATCAATGAACCCTTTGTACGACGCTCTGTAGCTCAAGAGTACTTGTGCTGCTCTTGCTCGGCTTGCAAGATAGGTCCTTTGTCCGTTAAAGGCTAGTGCTTGGTTGATGTCGGCTACATGAACCTATGGGGTGATGATGTCGTGCCCCTGATTGACATTTGTGGCTGCAACGAAGAATGCAACAGAATATATTAGCAAAGTATGAGTAAACTTTGAGCAATTAAGAAAAAGCAATTAGAAATATTGCTCGGCCAAATTGTTCTACGAGGAGAAAAGAACCAACGTGGGGTGCCAAATCTGTGAGGCGCGTGAAAGCCTATCACTCTGCCATCCTCGTCCTTGGGCTCAAAGTTCCCCGTGACAATGAGGAAATCATCATCATCTCCTCGAGCTGAATCAGGAAGTTCAAGCACGAGCTTCTTCCTGGAATCTTTACTTTTCAAATAGTACGTGAGGGCGTCTTTGGTTCTAGAAATGCTATAGAGATGGTGGATATCATGCAAGCCTAGGGATGTGCCCAGCATTTGATTAATGGCATTTATGCCCATAATAGCCCCAAATAAATTACAAGAGACTTGCATCAGGGATAGTCTATAATGGGCTAGTACTTGGCGAAGTAGTGGTGCCAAGGGAAACCTAACGCTGCCTTTGACAATGACAATAACTTGAATATGAAGAGTGTTGTTATCAGGACACTCATGGATAGCGTCCTCAGTGGCGAGTGTAGTGGCTATGTCGTCAAGAATCTCATAATGAGATTTTGAAATTGGCCATAGCCTGAGGGGTATTACAGTTCCGTCTAAACCTCCCCATTGTTGGAAGGTATACAGACGGAAGAAGGGGTATCAAAAAAACCCTAAATAAGAGGAGAACCCTAAATCAAAGAAAAATGGGGAAAATAAAGGAACAGTGACTTACGGTACAACGATCGAAATTCCTAAAAATGCAGAAAGGAAGGACCTCGAGGTGGTGAACAGTGCTCCAATGGCGAGTATGAACAGGCTTTCTTTCTGAAGAGGGAATCCAGAGAGAGAGAGAGAGAGAGTGGGTTTCATGCAAAATGGGACGAAAACCCAAATATACCCTGATGAGTGGGGTGGTGTATGTGAAATGTCACCGCCGTTTAGGCGTTCCGATACCCAAAGGCGTCTGTCCGCATTTAATGTGAACAGTACAACAAATGCCACGTGTAAAGGTAAGGGTAGGAAAAGCCTATCTAGCCCAAATGATGAGACGTTTTGCCTGGACTAATGATGAAAGTTGCACCAATTTTGTGAAATAAGGTGCAGGAAAAGAATAAATTTGCTCGGTTCTTGGGAGCTTTGCTCGTCATTTGAGTAAAAATAACGAGTAAAAGTTGGGGAGCAATTGTAGGGAGGTATTCCCGAAAAGGCTCAAAGAGGGCTTGAACACTTGGTACGTGGGACCATGGTTTGAATAAGATAGGATAGGTCACCGTGCATACAGTGGCCGCGACAGGGACCGGTGACATGAGAAGTCAATAGTCCAGGAAGTCTGTGCAGGGCCTTGGACCAGTGAACGTGAGAAGTTATTGGTCCAAGGGTTAGATAAAAAACTAGTGACATGTGAAGTCACTGGTCCAAGTAGCTTATTCAGCAATGAGAAAGCCGAACAGGAGGAGACATCTGGGGAAAGCAGCCTAAGGAGCAATGAACACTCTAGAAGGGTCTAGAAATAGTGGTATTCCATAAAGGAATGTGATCCCGAGAATGTAGGATCTGGGAAAGATACCTAACGGGTATGGGATGTTTGGCCAGTTATGGAAAAGAGTCTTCAAAGAACTAAGGTAATGAACTAATAAGGGAACGAGAATCCAAGATATCCTGGGTTTCCTATACGAGATAGGAATCCTAGGGCAACAACGATGCTTGGGCAGCAAGCATCTATGAATCTATAAATATGAGGTAAACCTAGGGGTAAAAAGTACGCAATACGTTGCATTATTCGATACTTCCTACTGTTATTTAGGGTTTTTCTGCTAGTACGTGATATAAACTTAGGCATCGGAGGGCCTTTGCCACGACAGGCGAAGGTGCGCTCACCTCTTGTCTATTTTGCAAATTAAAGCTCCAACGATGAACTAGGGTTCCTGTGAGGAGTTGAGAGTAGTCGTTACACTCTTGTGCTGTTCAAAGCCTCTTTTGTTTTTTCCCACTTACACTGATCACGACAATGCCAAAATGGTTCATGGTGCCCGTAGTCATGCTCCCAATACTATACCAAGAGCAAACCCATCAAATTTGGTCACTTTTGCGAGAGTCCATCCATGCCTTCCAAGCAGTCTCAGTCAGAAATTGTCTCGTCAGGCACCGCTCCATGCAGTGATACAGGTCATAAGGAAGCCACTTTTTCTCAGGCGTATCCCATGTCCTTATCTTCTCAAACAACCACACCTCCAAGAACAATTAAAAATTGTGAGTTGTCAGAACATGTGAGCCAAAAACAAAAGAGTGGCATGTGAAGAGATAATCTGAAAAAGTTAAGTAACATGAGCGAACCTATAGTAATAGAGGGCTACTTGGAAATTGAGTGATTGGATTGGTCTTCACTGCATCAAGACCCATCAGATCAGCTTTCGCAAGTATCAAACAGGCAAAACCAATGTGTTTACCAATTTGTTGAGTGAAGTCAAGCAAGATGGATTCAACCTGACCGGTAGGAAGGCCCAGCAAGAAGTAATGAAGGAGGCAAATGCATAGGGCGTGGGAGCATGCCCCTTGTTGATGAATTCGACGATGGGTTTTTGTTGTACCAAAGCGTTGAATAAGTTGCAAAGTTTCTAACTTCCCATTCACCATGAAGAATTGAAGTTTATGTTTTTTGGATGTTAAGTAAGTTTTTAGGAGGTTGCCGCAATTGAACGAAGGGTTAGGAATCACCAAACCTTCTCTGTTAGAATGGCCCATGATGGCCGCAAATTCTTCGAGAGTAGGGCATTGTTCCTCTCTTTTGAACCGGAAAACATGGAGCTTGGAATCCCATAAGCTTGCAGCTGCGCAGAAGAAAGAGAAGCTGATGGCGATGTTGTTGAGAGAGAAAAAAAAGTCCAAACCAAAGGACTTGAAGAGGAAATGGTTCTGACCATTGAAAGAATTCATCCATTGATCTAGAATTGGTTGTGCCATTAGAGGAGACATTTGAGACTATTGTTGACAAATTAGACTATTCTTGACAAATTATCGAGTTCATAGAATATATTTATAAGTTAGGTCGAGTCCCAGTTCGAATCATAATTGGATTTTAAAGCTGTCAGTAAATCGAGTCAATTTGATGGCCGACGGATTGTTGTAATGGCCACCAAATTGATTTCCCAGTCGGTAATTTTCATACCGACTTAAAAATGATTCATCCTTTTTTCAGCCGCCTAATCCCTTTTCTCGGAGGTCAAATCGACTCATTTCCAGTAAGTTTTCATTGGTTGTTCCCACAATTCAACGAATTGCAAAATTCTTGCCGATTATACATGTAGCATTCGCAATCAGATTAAAGGGCAAAATGATATTGTTTTTTATATGATCAAAGCATTTACATCACAAGGTTGATCATCTCACATCTCCTAGCAAACTATACATATGTTTTCCTGTCGAACTAATCATGCAAAAAGCAAAACAAAAAGAAGGAAAGGAAGAAGAACATGTAGAAGCTCCTGATGGTTGAACCAGAGGAGCACTATGGCGGGAGGAAACAACACTAGGGCAGCATTTGTCAGAGAAGTACGATGGCTCAAAAGAATCACCACGTAGCACAAAAACACCACCACATGGCCCAAAAAAATCATCACACCATGTACAATCACCACCGTAGGGGTTCCGAGTCGAGTGAATGAGCCCCCCCAAAGGGGAGTCACTAATCAAATTTCTGGACAAGGCCAAGATCATCACGGTCTGCCTTTGCGTGTACTGGCCGCATCTAGACGAGAGCAGAGAAAGAGGAAAGGTTTCCTCTCTCTCTCTCTCTCTCTCTCTCTCAATCGAATAAAATAGGAATAGGGAAGATGGGTTTGGTTTTGTGGTGGACGTTGAGTAATATAGGGGGAGTAGTGGAGGAAGGTGGGAGAGTGGAATGTTATAGAGATTAGAGAGAGATATGGTTTAGGGAGAGTTTGAAGGGGAGTTGATAAGCACCCAATAATGCATATTCTTGATGCTTAAGTCCTTAGTTTTACTGTTTTATGTCTAATTAATCTAGCTTTTTATTTGATATTGCATGTAGGGTATGTTTACTTTATTTTGTAGAAAAACCGCTTAATAAGAGAGCCTTAAAGCTTAGCAAGCCGAAGGCATCCAAAACCCAAAAGTGATCAAGGAAAGAAGCCATCGGGGCCAAAGAATCAAGCGTTGAAGACCAGACGGGTGGCCAAGGATGTTGGAAGCCAAGCCGGAGGCCGAAAGCTGAAAAGCCCGAGCATTTGAAGGCGGTATCGATACTCAGAAAAGCCGTATCGATACCATTTAAAAGTAGAAAGTTTGGAAATTGTAATTGTTTATGGGTATCGATACCCCGTATTGCTGTATCGATACCGGTTCGTTTAGGCGGCCTAGTAGAACTGTTCAAAGTGATCCAGTATCGATACACGGTTTTACGTATCGATACCGAGTGCCTTCGTAAGTGGATTTTTAGGGCAACCTTTGGGATATTTTGTGTACTAATGTGGGCTTGTATAAATACCCCATTATGTCACATATCCGAAGAGATAAGAGATTTTATTGCACTTTTTAGATCTAAGTAGGATTTTCTTTACTTGTTGCTCACTCTTACTAGTGTTCTTGATTGTTCTTGATTAAATCCTTCATTTTCTTCCTTAACTAATTGTTGTTTGCCATTTTACTCATTATTAAAATTGTAGCTCTACTCTAGATCTATATTACTCTCTAATTTAATTTAATTTCTGCCATGTTTTCAATGTTTAGCTTTGTTGATTCAATTTCTAGCATGAGTGAATAGTTAATTAGGCTTGGTCATGGGGTGATTAGCACTCCATGATTTGAATTAATCATGCTTTTCTCTCAATAAATCTTCATTGTTAGTTGGAAAATCAAGGTAGTTCGTGTTTGTTTATCAAATCTTGGTGGTGTTAACCTCTTTGATCATGCGTAGGCAAGGGCAAGCCTACTTGCCACGCATAGACGCTTAAAGCTATGTCATCCCTTGTGTTTACTAGATGAATGCTAGAATTAGCTTGGTATTTTGACACTTTTTTCTAGTAAATGAGCTTAATGATAAATCCTTTGGGTTGGGAAATCGTTGATGCATATATCAAACCAAGTAATTCGAGAGAGAGCTCATTGATTCGAGTTGTGGGTGTTGAAATCCCCTAGACCTAGCCGCTTAGTTTAAATCGTTTTCAAATCACATTTTCATAACACTTTTAATTCACCTCAAACTACACCTAATAGTTAGCCGCTTCAAGGCCACAATACTTGTATCTACAAATCCAATCAAGCCATGATGATATTCTCTTGGGTACAATCGCAGACTTCCGGATTATTATGCTTCAATGGACATATTTACCCTACGCTTAAGGTGATCATATATTGATATATCGATGAACGAAGCATTTTTGGTGCCATTGCTAGGGATTATCTTATTCTGCCTTTCTTGGAGGTTCGATAAACCACTGTAAGTACCCTGCTTTCATCTAGTAGTTTAGTAGTATGTTTGGCAGCTCGTACTTAGCTTAGTGGTACCTCTAACCGATCTTCATATCATAACCTGAGGTGTAATACTGAGTTAAATACTAAGTTTGTTTTTAGTTATTATAGTTTAGTTAATTACGTTAGTTGATTGCATTGCTTAGCCAAGGTGGTGGCATAACCCCTTGCATATTCTGTTGCTGAGATGAGGTGGCGGCTTAGACCCTCCAGTCCGGTACTTTATTGGTAGTTAGTAGTTGTTTGTGTATGCCTGTATACCGAAGCCCTATTTCTAATCGACTTCATCGGTCTTCTTCCGCCTAAAATTCGGAGTATTTCTCAGGCATATCCGGAACTTTCTTTGCCTCACAAATTACATCACAAACATCTTCGCAAAGGCCCAATGGCCGAAGAAGCAGTAGTTCGTACTTTGCGTGAATATCTTAATCTAGAACGGGGTCCTCATGTATCGCCTATAGTTATTCCGACTCTAGCTACTGGGAATGCGTTTGATTTCAAAGCTGAGTATTTAAGGGTGGTTCCAAAATTTCGAGGTCGAGAATTGGAGGATTCGTATTCTCATATCTGTGAATTTGAGTCTGTTCTGCACTCCTTCGTACCTGCTCATAATCAACTAGATCAGGCTCGCCTCAAGCTGTTTCCATTCACTTTGAAGGATAAGGTGAAACAATGGCTTAATTCTTTGAAGCCTTGGTCACTGCGTAACTAGGGAGAAGTTCAAGATGCTTTCACGACCAAGTTCTTTTTGGCCAGCCAAACAAAGTTGTTATGGATCAAATTCAGAATTTTAAGCAAAGGGACGGAGAGACTTTTCACAAGTATTGGGAACGTTATACGGACTTACTCATGGCGGTTCCTCATCATAACTTTCCTTTATATCTGCAAGTCGATTACTTCTACATGGGGTGTTCTCAAGAGAGTAAACAACTTCTAGACACAATGGGTGGTGGCTACTTTATGGGGAAAATACCTGAGGATGCTTGGGATTATTATGAGAAGTTGGCTGAGAAAACTTAAACATGACAGTTTGCAGATCCTGGAGAGAGAGGGCAATGCACAATCAAGGTCCTACCAGTTTGGGAAAATTCTCTATTGCTGAGCAAAGTTCTTTTGAGACTCGCTTGGAGGAAATTTCTCGGAAGCTCGATAAGTTGGAATTGAAGAATGCTCAATCTCAGGAGGTGAAAGTAGTACATTAAGTGGAAGAGGTGTGTCATATGCGAAGTGGTGGGCCATTCTACCGAGGCATGCCCCAATATTCCCGCTCTCAAGAATGTGATTAATGGGATTGCTCCGGAGGAGGTACACGCAGTGCAACGTTTTGATCCCTTTTCTCAATCTTACAATTCGGGAACAAGACAACATCCAGCTTTTCGATGGAACCAATCAAATGATGCGGATTCTTCTCAAGTTCCACCTCCTGCTTCACAGTTACCATGGAAGCAACCTCAAAATGATTTTCGTTTTCCTTAAGTGCAAGGTCTGCCAGGTTTTGCTCCTTCGGGGCCCTTTCCAAACTTAGCCAATTTTAGCAACAACCCCTGAAACGTTCATTGGAAGATCAACTGAATATGTTCTTGTAAGGGCAAACAATCATCATCAATGAACAACAAACTCAAATGATGGGTGACATCAAGAATCAATTGAGCAAGTTGACAACAACGGTGGGTTTGTTACAGCAAGAGAAGGGGAAGTTTCCAACACAGCCTCAACCTAATCCGCAGACTACTCCTAATCAATGCATTTTCTCAAGGTCTTCACTTTGCTAGCTCTTTGGTGACTTTCCCCGAGCAAGAAAAGGCTATTATATCTCTTTGAAGTGACAAGACGGCGGATAATCAAGTGGTGATGCCTCCGAAACCTACCTTGTTACCCCCTCCTACTGATTGTTCAACTCCAACATCAACCCATGGGGAATCTCCTAAGGAGGCAAGTAAGGAGATTTTAAAAGAAGAAGACAAGAATGAAGGCAAGGAGAAGGAGAGTTTACCGGATCCTCGAGTTATTCCAACACCGGCACCATATTCTAATTGCTTGAAGGCCTTGGCTAAACCAAATCTCAATGCGGAGTTGCATGAATTATTCAATCAAGTGAAGATCAACATTCCTCTCATGGATGCGGTCAAGCAAAGTCCTTCGTATGTGCACTCGAAAGCATAAGCTCAATGTTCAAAATAAGATATTTCTCACTGAGCAAGTGAGTTCTATCATCCAAATGAATATCACTCCGAAATACAAGGATCCGTGGAGCCCTACCATTGCCGTCACTTTGGAAGGAAAATGTATCGAACAAACCTTACTCGATCTTGGTGCTAGCATTAATTTACTACCTTTTTCGTATACAAAGAACTTGGGTTAGGGGAGATGAAACCAACTCATGTCACACTCCAATTGGCCGATTGGAGCATTCATGTGCTAAGAGGGGTAGTAGAAGATGTTTTGGTGCAAGTTGATCAATTTATTTATTCGGTGGATTTCGTGATTCTTGATACAAATTCAACCGACTCTTCTGCTGCCTTTACTCCGGTGATTCTTGGAAGACTCTTTCTAGCCATGACAGATGTGGTTATCAACTGTCGGAATGGACTTCTCAATATGACTTTCGGTGACATGAAGATGGAGGTAAATGTTTTTAATGTGGGTAGTCAAATGGGGGATGACGAGAACGTGAATGAAGTGAGCCTTATTGATACTCTTGTAGAAGAACACTTGGACGAGTTGCTCTATAGTGATCCTTCGGAAGTTGCTCTCATGGCCAAGGAGGCCGAATTTCTTGAATCTTCCGAGGTGAACTATTTATATTCGTCGCTCAATGAGGAGGATGAAGTTTGTGCTATGAATTCTTGGACTCCAAAGTTTGAAGAATTTGAAGAGCTACCCCCGATAGAGAAGAAGGTCCTTCCATCTAGTGTTGAGCCACCGAAACTGGAGTTGAAACCTTTGCCTGACACTTTGAAGTATGTTTTCCTTGGAGATAATGAAACCTATCCTGTGGTTATTTCTTCCTCTCTTGGGAAACTTTAAGAGATGGAATTGATCAATTTATTGAGGAGGCACATGAAGACTATAGAGTGGACCATTGCTGATATTAAAGGGATTGATGCTACATTTTACTATCATCATATCGCCTTGGAGGATAATGTCAAGCCATCCCGACAACCCCAACGCCACTTGAACCCTACCATGAAGGATGTAGTACGTGCGGAGGTCTTGAAGCTTTTGGATGTAGGAATCATTTACCCCATCGCCGATAGTAAATGGGTGAGCCCGATTCAAGTTGTACCGAAGAAATCCAGAGTTACAACTGTACGCAATGAAGAGAACGAGCTGGTGCCAACACGTGTTCAGACGGGATGGCGGGTTTGTATTGATTATCGAAAACTCAACGCAAGCACAAGAAAGGATCATTTTCCCTTACCGTTTATTGATAAGATATTGGAAAGGATAGCCGGACATGCATTCTACTGTTTCTTGGATGGATATTCCGATTACAACCAAATTGAAGTTGCTCTAGAGGATCAAGAGAAGACGACATTCACTTGCCCCTTCAAAACTTTCGCTTATCGTCGTATGCCGTTTGGTTTGTGCAATGCTCCGGGAACTTTTTCCCGATGCATGATGGGGATCTTTAGTGATATGGTCGAGAAGATAGTAGAGGTTTTCATGGATGATTTCTCTGTATTTGGTGACTTGTTCGAGTCATGCTTGGCCAATCTAGGGAAAGTGTTGACAAGGTATAAAGAGAAGAACTTGGTGCTGAATTGGAAAAAATGTCATTTCATGGTCACTCAGGGTATTGTTTTGGGGCACATCATTTCTTCCGAGGGTATCGCGGTGGACAAGGCAAAGATCGACCTCATTTCTAATCTCTCGGCTCCAAAGTGCATGAAGGATATCCTTTCATTTCTCGGGCATGCCGAATTCTATCGTAGATTCATCAAGGACTTTAGTGCTATCTCCCGGCCCCTGTGCCAACTTCTTTCCAAAGATGTTCCGTTCGAGTGGACCCATGCGTGTGAGCAAGCTTTCACCAAGTTAAAGGCTAGTCTTACCACTCCTCCGATTGTGCAACTGTCGGATTAGAGCCTCCCGTTTGAAATTATGTGTGATGTAAGTGATTATGCTGTAGGTGCTGTATTGGGGCAAAGGAAAGACAAGCATCCGTATGTGATCCACTATGCGAGTAAGACATTGAATGACGCCCAAATGAATTACACAACCACAGAGAAGGAGTTACTTGCAGTGGTGTTTGCTCTTGACAAGTTTCGATTGTACCTAATTGGTGGCACTCCCATTATTGTGTATACGGACCACTCCGCTCTCAAGTACTTACTCACCAAGCAGGATGCCAAAGCCCGATTGATAAGATGGATTCTACTTCTCCAATAATTCAATTTAACCATCAAGGATAAGAAGTGTAACGCCCCGGACTTTGGGTACGTTAAATAAAACATTTTATTGAAATAAAAACTGAGTCCGGCTCTTTATTACAACAAAACATAAAAGAAGTACTTTTATTACAAACGGAAGAGAACTAAGGTTCCTAACTACAGCTCCGCCTGTTCTTCCATCACGGCTAGCTCCTCGGCTCCGAAGGCCTCCAAGGTGTAAAGTTCACCTTGTTCATCTATGAAGTCTGACATATTATACCAGTGTCGCCACCAATATAATAGGCCAGGGTCACCAAAAAGGCAACACCGTGAGCTTAAACGCTCAATAGAGTAATCCAAACCCTCTAACCCTTAACTTAAGAACGTAAGAACATAATAACAACAATTCCACTTAGATCATGCAAATAGTCCAACAAGTATTCTAATCCACATTCCTTACTCAACTAACGTTGTGTTCATTTCTTAGACTCATCGTAGACCGTGTTACTATTCCACTTTCCTTTTTACCCAAAAACTCCTTTTTAACCCACCCAACCTCAGTTCCGCCGCGCCGGTCTCCCGAGTATCCTCACAATGGTTCTGCCGCGCCGAGTTCCCATTGGCATACAACCGCATTGGCTCTGTACCGTGAATAACCAAGCACACACCCAACCTCAGTTCCGCCGCGCCGGTCTCTCGAGTATCCTCACAATGGTTTCGTTGCGCCAGGTTCCCATTGGCATACACACACATAACTCACATAATGCACCCAAAACCGGTCATTATGTAGTTTCAAAATATTTCCTCCCTCGGATACACACTTTTTCATCTTCGTTAACACACCCTAGGTGCCATGTCTCTATTCTCTTGGTTTTCGTGTCACGTTATCATGCATAGACTCCGGGGTGTAGGACTTTCCACATAAACGAGCATTTATCAATTCCAAAATGAATACAAGAAGATTATCAAACTCTTGACCACATAACATGCTTGAATCACAACAACGAACATCACGCATTTCATATGTTTTCAACAAAAGATAACTTTATCTATTTTAAGCATAACGGTCAAAGTTACTTTCTAATGAACTTATATTTAGAGTTATGATACAAAATTATTTTATATTTGGGATAGTAGGTAAGGATAACTACCGTTCTTCTTGGCGGTGGTCGGCTACGAAGATTCGGTCGTCGGTTTTGGATTTCGGTAGTGTAACGGCGTCGGTTTGCTTCGAAAGGAAAAGAGATGTACTTTCTTTTCCTAGAAACAACTGTTCTAACCAACTAAGCTACTTTAAAAGATCTAACAGTGGTTTTGGGAGGCGGTTTGGTGGTTTCTCTCAAGAACACTCAAGAACATAAGAAAACAAGAACTTTGGAAGCAAGAACTCTTGAAATTTCTAGAGAGAAGGGAGAGCAATGGTTGAAGGTGTGAATTTAAGCTTGGAATGGCTTGCTATTTATAGGCCAAGGCTCCTCCTCTCCCTCTCTTAACCGAATCTCTCTCTCTCTCTCTCTCTACATCTTTGATTTCTTTCACTTGTCAAGCTTGATTGAAAGCTTGATGGGTTAGGCCATGGGGCTATCTAGGCTTGCATGGCTAATCTTAGTACCTTGGATGGGATTTTTGGAAGATATGTTGGAAAGGAGGAGACATTGGTACAAGATTCTTGGTTAAACAAATTGAAATTTGTACAATGGAGGACAATGGGGTTAAGATTTGGCTAGGAAAAGAAATCACCAAAGATTTGAAGTACTTTTGGAAGACCAATGTCAAGTACACATCAAATCCTTCTTCTTCTTCCTTCCTCTTTCCCTTTCTCTCTCTCCCTCTCCCTCTTTCTCTCCCTTGGCCTCTCTCCTCTCTCTCTCCCTCACGGCTCTCTCTCTCTCTCCTCTCTCTCTCTCATGTACTAGCTATATACATATATATATATATATATGTATGTACTAATATGTAAGAACACAAATAAATAAAAGGGTACTTTGGTACAAAGGGTCAAATTAGTCTTAAAGGGTCAAGATTCACTCTTTAAACTAATATAAAGGTACTCGTACTTTAATTAATATAATAATATACTTTTGTACTTCCGGGAATCTTAGCAAAACATTAGTTTAATGGGTTAAGTGTAGGGGGATGAAAACAATTGATGATTCGGTTCAACTGGATTGCAACGGCTTATTCGTGCCTCTTCACCGGAACCCTAATTCGTCGTCTGAACCCTAATCTGCAAAATAGACAGGGGGTGAGTGCACCTTTGCCTCTCGTGGCAAAGGCCCTCCGATGCCTTTGTTAGTATCATGTACTAGCAATCAAACCCTAATTATCAGTAGGAAAGCAATAAGAATGCCGTGTATTGGGTACCTTTTTCCTCTAGGTTTACCTCATATTTATAGATTTGTGTATGCTTGTTGCCCAAGCATCCCTGTTTCCATAGGACTCCCAACTCGTATAGGAAACCCAGGATATCAAGGATTCTCGTTTCCTTTATCAGTTTAATAGAAAAGAGTCCTTTTAGGATTCTTTTCCATTACTGGCCGAACATCCCATTCTCATTGGGTATCTTTCTCAGATCCTATATTCTCGGGATCTTTATTTTTTAACGGAATAACACTGTTTTTGGATGTTTCCAGAATGTTCCCTATGCTCCAACAATTGATTTGGGGTTCTTTCCTTGTTTGGCCATCTCGTTGCCGAACAGACTGCCTGGACCAATGACGTCACATGTAACTTGGTCCAAACGTAATGAGAATGTCTCTATCTGCCAAACAGTTTAGTTTTACACCGCTGACTTCTCATATCATTGGCCTTTAATCAGCCGAACAGACTGCATGGACCAAGGACTTCCCATATCATTGGTCCATATCACAGTTCCCCATACTGCCCGGCGATAAGTCCAGTCGTATTCACCACGTGCTCCCAAACATCACATGTTCGGCAACTAAATGTATTTGCTCGGGAATACCTCCCTACAATTGCTCCCCAGCTTCATTTATTTACCACTGTTCGGGGGCAATATATGATGCTTAGAAACAGAATTTTATTTAGACCAGACTCTTATGATCCCGTGCAGTCATAATTTCAATATTTCATTGATGCCTTTTGGCGCCTCTGTCATTATACCATCTCGAGGTAATGACTCCACGTGGCACATGTTGTACGCTTTACATTAAATGTGAACTGACGATTTGTCTAAACGACGTCAATACGTCGTTAGTTGATTCCCTTTATCCCGTTACTTAAATACTTTTTAAGTAATGGCGTGAATCGGGACATTTCATCTCCATCCCTGGCACTTAAACCCCTGAAAGGGCTCCTTTTGGAATTTTTACCCAAAAGAACTCAAACTTTCAGTCTTTCTCTCTCTAAGCTTTCCGCCATCGCCGCCGTCTGCAAATTCGATTGCACTCTAGGGAATCGTCACAGTATTCTTGTAAGATCCTCGTTCTTACTCCATTAGATTCCATCTAAGATTTTTGTGGGGTATTTCTAGGGTTTCAATCGTACCTATTTTCAGTTTTACTTTCTCTTTCGAATGTATCCATGGCGGATAATAATGATAACCCTCCTAAACCCAGTAAGTTTAGGAAGCTCTGTGATACTCCTGCTACCATGGCGGCGTTTAGGACGGAGTATAACGTCCCTGAGAACGTGGGGCTCGAACTTGCCCCCTTAGGTGCAGACAGGGACGGCGGTTCATGGGATAGAACGTGTATCCCGATCGTGGCCATTGTCGAAGGCGGAGTTCGTTTTCCCCTGCATCCACTACTTCGTCAGATCCTAAGCTGGTACCGTCTCACTCCTATGCAAGTATCAACAAATGTGTTTAGGCTGATAATGGGAGTAGTTGCTCTGAATAGGATTTTAGGGACCCAGCTAGGAATTTGGGATATTCAGTGGTGGTACAGTATTCTACTAAACCCTGAATATAACACCTACTATTTCAAAGTAAGAAGGGTAGAAAAGCATCTCGTGCTCAACCTGCCAGACTCTGCTCGGGATCATGAGATTGATTTCCTTTATGTCACCGGAGCCTTTGAGCCACTAGGAGAGGATGGCCAAGTGCTAGGGCTCCATTGCCCCCACATATGGGGCTATCCACGTATGCTCTTGCTTTTATCTTTTGCAATTCTTTGTTTACTGCTCTCTCATAGCTTTTCTTTGTGTCTAATTTTGCCATTTCAATTTGGATCTTACAGCTGAAAACGCTAACCATCGTCCCAGACGTGTACCGAGCAATATCTGAACAGAGGATATTAACAAGGTCCTTAAGTATACAGGCGAGCCTAGAACCTCTACAGCTGGTCGGGCCTGGAACGCCAACGTGCTCTTGGGGTACGATCCTTCGTACAGAGGGGTCATTGACAGAAGACTTGCCCTCCCCAGCATTAGTGCTGCGTCTACATCAACTGCTCCCCAGCCTAGGAGCACAAGAGCTAACGCTGGAGTGACAGTAGCTGGTCAACTGGGTGAGATCCCCATTTCTGAAGGAGTTCCGTTACCACGATTGAGAGTTCGAAGATCCTCACGAAGTCAGGTTGCCTCCCAACCATTACCTGAACAGCCAGTTCCAAGCCGTGTGACTAGCCAATCCTCTTCTTCAGGTTATTCTCCATCTCCCCCTAACTCAAGCACTATGACTCGTCAGCCCTTAAATCTCAGCTCTCTCCTCACCGTCTCTTCTCGGGGACGGGGATTTGGTCGGGTAGCTTCCACAGGGAACGCCCCTCCTGTACCTCGTCGTAACAGAGGAGGTTCTACTCGCTCCACTTCATCTACCCGCGGAACAGATTCTGCTCTCGATGCCAGTGACACTCATCGGGATAAACGACCAAGGTCTGAGGACCCAACTGGTACTGCTTCTCAAGCAGATACTGAAACCCATCATCCGTTTCACCAATTACCCAAAACCTTCCTCAGACGTGGACTCCTCCAATTACTAGGGGGGACCATCCCGTTCACGTTGGGGACAGTGCTAGTTCGTCTGAAACAGCACTCGCCCTAGCGCAAGGGCTGCTGCTCCCAGTCGACATGTAGAAGGAATCTAGATCTGCACCTGACCGTCTTGTAGCCACTGGTCTCGTCAGTGGTATTAAGGTAGTGTGTTCTAATCTTTCCTTCTGATTATAAGTGCTTACGTACATTATGCATAACGTATTGCTAAACCCGTTATTTACTGTTCGGTGTTTTTGCCAGTTCATCCAAAAGATGGTCACCCTGGGACAAAAATATCAAAAGGCTGATACTGAAAGAGTTAAGCTGATGAATGACAATACTCATTTGCTTCAAACAATCTCTAGGTTGGAAAGGGAAAGAGACAAAGCCAAGTCTGACCTCGATGGGGCCAAAGGCAAACTCAAAATTGCTGAAGAGAGCCTAAATCAGGCTTTATCTGAGATTGACAGCACCAAGAAAGCTTCCTATGAAGACGGCTATCAAAAAGGGTTTGATGCCACGACAGCGAGTTATGTCGAGCAGATGCCAGCTCTACAGGATCAGATTTGGATTGCCAGCTGGGAGGCTTGTCTAACCAAACTAGGGATTGTTGAGGATTCACCTTTCTGGGTTGATAATGATCTGCCAAGCGGCCGGGCTGCAGCTTCCCAAGAGCAAGAGGCGCCCCTTGAAGATGATGTGGAGCAGCAAATTGAAGATTTTGCTGGTACAGAGGAAAATATTCCATCTGGATCTCAAACCATCCTACCTTCTGCTCGTGATTCAGATAATGACCCCATAATCCTGGAGGAGAATCCTGGAGGAGAATCCTGTCGAAGATGGTGCAGATACTGAGATCAACACTGACGTTCCAGTTGTCCAAAATGTGGACTGAATGTGGTAAGTATTTGAACTGCTTGATATTGGTTGCTAGTCCTGCGTGACCGTAAGCACTTTTTGGCCCTGTGAGGCACCAGAACTATCAATACTTTGTTTAAAACAGGTATTCGGCCCTTTGGTGGCATAACTTTATACATTTGCTCGGCTCCCCTCATTTTGGAGTATCTGTTTGGATGCAATGTAGTTCAATCAGAATATTTCGTATTTTGATCATCATATGTTTGCATAAGTGTTTCGTATGTTAGGAAATTTACAAACATGATTGCTTGTATTGATTCTAAGTTTCCCGTACTTAAAATCATTTGTTTCTCAATGTCTCGTACTGTTTACAAGTTTTTTCATACTTGTACTTTTCTCATAAAAAATACATACAAGTATATTCATACTTGGATTTGTTTAACAATTATACAAGTGTTTCATACTTGTATAAGTGTGTTCAACAGACTATTACTCAAGTTTCATGTACTTTAATAAGTGTGGCTAACATATACTCGTTTATGTTTTACAAGTATCACGTACTTAAATACCATACAAGTGCTTCGTACTTGTTAAGTTTCACGTACTAAAATTTTTTACAAGTGTCTCGTACTTTAAATTCCATACAAGTGCTTCGTACTTGTATTCGTGTTAAGTTTCACGTACTAAAATTGTTACAAGTGTCTCGTACTTGTATTTGTTTTAAGTTTCACGTACTAAAATTTTTACAAGTGTCTCGTACTTGTATTTGTTAAGTATTACGTACTTAGTGTATAGGTACTGTTTCCTGCTCCCCAATACGAAGGAAGGGAAAACAAGCCCATAATTCGTATTCTCAACACAAAATTGATACTGCAAAAAGTGATTTTATTCATAATCCATAAAACTCAAGAGGTCGTTACTCGTACCCCTTGCAACTAAAATAATCAAAACTAGAACAAGGGAATTATATTCGTAATTCCCACACAATCACGTAGTGCAAATCTAAGCCAGATTTTAATACTTCTAAACAAAGAACTTTCGTAGATTATGAACATTCCAAGGCCTTGGAATTGGATCACCATCCAGATCTGCCAATCTATGGGCTCCTATGCCTACAATCTCGGTTACTCTATATGGGCCTTCCCACTTAGCCCCTAGCTTGCCGTCGTTGGACACCTTGGTGTTGCCGAGCACTTTTCGTAGCACGAGGTCCCCAACACCAAATTCTCGAGGATGAATGTGTTTGTTATAGCTTTTCATCAGCTGTTCTTGGTAAGAAGCCAGATGGACCAAGGCCTTTTCTCTTTTCTCCTCGGCGAGATCAAGCTCGATTTCAAGGGCCCTGTCATTGCCTCCACTTTCAACCAAAACGGTCCTGTTGGTCGGCAGACCCACTTCCAGAGGTATGACAGCCTCTGTTCCAAATGCCAATGAATAGGAGGTCTCTCCCGTAGACCTCCTATGCGTTTTTCGGTGAGCCCATAAAACTAACGGTAACTCATCGGGCCATTTCCCCTTGGCTTTGTCCAGCCTTTTCTTGATCCCATCAAGGATAGTTTTGTTAGACGCCTCTGCTTGCCCATTACTCTGAGAGTAGGCTGGGGTGGAATAATAATTTCGTATTCCATACTGGGCACAAAAAGCCTTGAATTTCTTCTGAAATTGAGATCCATTGTCTATAATCAATGAGTACGGGACCCCAAAGTGAGTGATGATGCTTTTGCACACGAACCTTTCTATCATAGGTTCAGTGATTTTGGCCAATGGTTCTGCCTCAATCCACTTAGTAAAATAATCTGTTGCCACGAGCAGGAATTTTCGATTCCCAGTTGCTTTGTGTAATGGACCCACGATGTCCATTCCCCATTGAGCAAACGGCCAGGGACTTGTCAAAAGCACCAGATCCTCGGCGGGTGTTCGAATCATTGGTGAGAATTTTTGACACTTCTCACAAATCTTCACATACACCTTTGCATCTTCTTGCATGTGTGGCCACCAGTAGCCTTGAGTAATTGCTCGGTGGGCAATAGATCTGCCTCCAGCATGGCTCCCACATGTTCCCTCGTGGATTTCATGAAGGAACTTTTGTACCATCTCAGGATGTACACATAGTAAATATGGGCCCGTAAAGGATTTTCTGTACAATTTACCCTTTGGGGACAGCCAAAACCTAGCAGATTTGACCCTTATCTTGTGAGCCTCCTTTTTGTCAGATGGGAGTATCTCGTCTCGTAAGAACTCCATGACTGGGTCTATCCAACTTGGTCCTTGGTTCACGTCCAAGACCAAGTCTTCATTCCTCCCAATGCTCGGCTCATTCAGATACTCTACTGCCACCTTTCTTTTGAACTCAGTTGGTACAGCTGCAGCCAACCAAGCTAATGAATCTGCATGAGCATTCTATCCAGAACTTATCTGTTCAATATATACCCTCTCGAAGGTATCAAGCAAGTCCTTGGCTGCCTGTACGTAGGCCACCATCTTTTCATTTCGAGTTTCATATTCGCCGGACAGCTGATTCACCACAAGCTGGGAATCACAATACACCCTAACCCGTTCTGCTTTAAGGGTCTTTGTACTCCTCAATCCAGCCAAGACTGCCTCATATTCAACCACATTATTCGATGCACTGAATCCAAGCCGAACATATAGTTCAATCAGAACTCCTTGAGGAGGAAAAAGGACAACCCCAATTCCAGAACCAGTATTACATGCTGATCCATCAACGAATAGCTTCCATTCCTTGGGATCCTGTTCAGGTACGGGTTGATCTTTCATGGATGATGTCTTAGTCACCTGTTCCTTTCTCGTAGGAGGCAGGGGAGCAACAGTGGGGGAAAACTCTGCCACAAAATCAGCCAACACTTGGCCTTTGATTGCTGTGCGTGGCTGATATTCGAGATCGTACTGGCTTAACTCCACAGACCATGTCGAGATCCTTCCCGAAAAGTCTGCCTTTCGTAGCAATGATTTTAATGGAAACTCAGTATAAACCACAACCTTGTGGCTTTGGAAGTAGTGTGGCAATTTCCTTGTGGCTGTCCTAAGTGCCAGGACAAGTTTTTCTAAGGGCTGATATCTCGTCTCTGTATCTAGCAATGTCTTGCTAACATAATAAATTGGAATTTGTTCGATCCCCAAATCCCTTAACAGAACTGCACTTACTGCATGCTCAGAAACAGCTAAGTACAAAATTAAAGACTCACCTGGCTGTGGAGTTGACAGAAGTGGGGGTTCTGCCAGGTACTTTTTCAGGTCTTGGAAGGCTTGCTCACATTCTGCTCCCCATTCGAATCCCTCCCTCTTTTTTAATAACTGAAAAAGGGTCTGCACTTATCACTTGACCTGCTGATGAATCTGTTAAGTGCTGCTGCCATTCCAGTCAGCCTCTGGACTTCTTTGGTAGTTTTGGGACTCTATAGTCTCTGTAGGGCATCAATCTGATCGGGATTTGCCTCTATCCCTCTCATGGTTACCAGATGGCCCAGGAACTTTCCTGAACCAACTCCAAATGCACACTTCGAGGCGTTGAGTTTTAGTTTGTACTCCCTTAGGATTTCGAACACTTCTTTTAACTCAGCAATATGCCCTCCTTTTTCTTGACTCTTTACCACCATATCATCTATGTAAACTTCCAAAGTTTTTCCAATGAGCTTTTTGAACATAATGGTTGCAAGTCTTTGGTATGTTGCCCCAGCATTCTTCAGCCCAAACGGCATAACACTATAGCAGTACAACCCTCGTGGTGTGATAAATGAAGTCTTCTCTTGATCAGGTCCAAACATAGCAATCTGATGATACCCTCGATATGCATCGAGAAAACTCATTCGCTCGTAACCAGAGGTTGCATCAACCAATTGGTCAATCCTGGGCAAAGGACCTTAGGGCACGCTTTGTTTAGGTCCGTGAAATCCACATAGACACGCCACTTTCCATTCTTTTTCTTCACCACAACAGTGTTGGATAACCACTCTGGGTAGTAAACTTCACGTATTGCTTTAGCCTCCAGTAAACAATCGACCTCCTCAATTACTGCGTCCACATGATGTACGGCTGCCCTCCGTTTTTTCTGAATGACCGGCTTGTGCTGAGGATCAATGTTTAAATGGTGACAGATCACATCTGCATCCACCCCGGGCATTTCCTCTGGTACCCATGCAAATACATCAATATATTCCTTCAGAAATCTTATCGATTTACCCTTTTTATCTGCTGGTAGTGATTCCCCAATTAAAAAGTATCTTTCAGGATCAATCTCGTTGATCTGAATCTTCTCCAAGCCTTCAACTACTTTTTCAGCCGGACTTCTTCCGACATCCTCGATAGTTGGTTGATCTGGTACTTCTAACGTATGAACATGGTGGACCTTCGGGGCTGTTTTGATGATGGAAATCAAACATTGTTGGGCCACTCTCTGGTTGCCTCTAAGTACCTCAATCCCATTCAATCCTGGGAACTTCACCATCTGGTGATAGGTTGAGGAGACTGCTCTCATTTTGTGCAACCATGTTCTCCCTATAATCGCGTTATAGGAAGAAGGAACGTCAACAACTAAGAAATCTGTCCTCAGCACTACTGACCCAGCCCGAACAGGTAGTGTCCCTTTTCCACGAGGCCAGACTGCTCCTGCACCGAACCCAATGAGAGGTGTTGTAGACTGCTCTAAGTCTTTTTGGGCCAGCCCCAGCTTCTTGAACGCATCGTAGTACAACACCTCTGTACAACTCCCCGAGTCCACTAGAATTCTCTCGATGTCATATTCCCCAACTCGTAGGGTTACGACCAATGCATCATTGTGGGGTATTTGTACCTCTCCTAAATCATCATCTGTGAATGCTATGCTCTCATTGCACACATCATTCTCTCGCCCTCTCTTATTTCCCAATCGCATCACATGCTGATCGTGCTTAACTTGCCTTTGCAATAGCCTAACCTCATTCCTCGTATAAGGTGTGGCCAACCCATGTATCATATGGATTACGCCTTTAGGGTTTTGTTCGTAACCCAGCTCCATAGCTTTCCCTTTTTCCTTTGGATCCTCCTTGATAAACTCCTTGAGATAGCCCCGAGAGACCAAATCATCAAGGTGCCTCTTGTACATCTCACAATCCTCGGTCATATGGCCCCAATCTTTATGGTAACTGCTGTGTTGA